>VZTB01004974.1:136350-174711 GCA_013397245.1 Thryothorus ludovicianus
ATCATATAAACTGCAGTTTCAATGTTCCATGCAACAGACTAAATGGATTAAAGCTGAATAGAATGAAATAGTTGAAAAACTGAGGCAAGAGGGGAATCAATACCTTGCCAGCAGTAGATATGGCTCAATGCAGCCTGTAGAAATGTCTACCATAATCTATTTGTATTTCTTGTTCTTCTCACCTTCTGCACAGCTGCTATTTAATGAGTGCTCTTATTGGGTGGTCTTGATTTTTCAGCCTTTCTTTTTTCCTCAAATTCTCTTGGATGGCTAATTAATTTTGTAAAACTATTACTTTTATTTGCATGTATTACATTTCTGTGTATATGCATACACATAAACGTACACATGGAATCCACCTTATTTGCCCCAGAAACCAACATTAACAGCCAAGTGGGGAAGGAAACATGTTGTTAGTCATTCTTGCTAGGCAAGCTATATAAAATAGTTGAAGCCACCATCATCATCGAACTCTATATCATACCTCCTATATTATTGACATTTTTTCAAGTCTTCTTAAATGTCCTATATTACTCAAATGCACAGTAATTGCTTTAAGCAAATGGAAAATACAGTAAGAGGTATCAATGAAAACAACTGTATTCCTGTTCATTTTCCCTTGTGCCAAATATTATGAAGAAACAATTGTCATAAATTATAAGAATAATACAGTATCTAGGCAGTGCTTCCACTCTGCTGGCATTTCTAAGTATCAGAAACACAAAACAAGATGAAATGAAGTGGAACAGCAAAATACCCCCACCCCCTCCTACAAACTACATAATCAATTTCATCTAAGATAGGATTACTTTTTCTTACCTTCAGCCATTTATCAACACACTTGGCATGGAACTCGTGGTTACAGGGTAAGACTCTAAGTAGCTGCCTTGACTCAAAATCACACATGCACACCACACATCTAAAAAAGACAATGAAGTTCAAATGTACCTGCTATGTAAGAACAACAAATATGCAATTCCATACAAAACCTTACAGGCATGGTTGCAACACAGTAGCTATTTTACTCTTTCATTAGCTACAGTGATCTACATCTGACAATGGAAACTGAGAATGAACTCTGTGGGGTTTTATGAGGGTTTTGTTTTTTTATTTACAGTGCTTTCACATCACAAAGCAAGTATTCTTGCTCTTCTGACCTAGCTGTGACTGCAAGTTAAGGAAATGAAAACTAAGCCACCTATATTATGGATCTCTGAAAGAGACCAATATACTTACAATGTCTGCTCTGACTGGTGATTGTTTGGATTGAACCTGTAGGATGGAAGCTGTTCAATGTCTGCTTTTGTTAATCCCCGTGGTTTGGCTTCTCCCAGACGTTCTGCCAAATTCAGCAGCGCCTGCAAAACATGGAAACGAGACATTTTAAAATTCGCTGATCAAATGGGCTCTGGTTCCATTACTTTTGGGGACTACCATCACATCTCACTACCCCAGCTGCTAGCACAAAACATCCTTCTATCAGGAAATGTTTACAATTTTAGGTCTGCCATACCATACAAGCTCCTTGGAAAGTCTTTCAGAACTCAACCGTCTTTTCAATTATGTAGTATTTTACCTCTGAGATTTCAAAACCCACTTCCTAAGGACCCAATTTCCAATTAGTCCTGTGACTGCATGCACAGCTCAGTAAGTAATTCACTTCTGAGGGAACGCCTCACCCTCCTATGGAATTAACAGTGATGGTAACCAGAAAAAAACTGTCTACTAATCTCCTTCATAAGAATACATGAATTTGGTCCTGTGAGAGAAATCACAAATTTAATGTGGCAGTTTATGATTCCCACTCCAGGTCTTGGGCTAATTGAATTAAAATACGAAGATTTTATCCTCAATCTGGAAAACAAACACATATCATAAAACTTTAGCCACTTTTTTGGCTGCTAATTTTTATCTTAATTTTCTGTAAGACAACGATTGCATTTAAAATCCTTTCATGTATATAATTTGCAATCTGTTAAGCATTTAATTCACACTCTTTCATGAGGGGCCTAGGAAACAACATCACTGTGACTGAGAATCAATGCACAGAAAAGATCCTATGAAAGCTGCAAAAGGTATTGATTTCTTACACTACTGAACCTAGGTCCCAAATTCTTAGAAGACATTGCTTCTTCTGAACCACCACAGAAGTTATTACAGAAGTGCTCATTGTTAAACTGAAGAGGTACAACTAAACAGGTATCTTAATGGAAGCACAAGCAAAAAGATGCAAAAGTCAGGGTTAATGACAAGTAACTCAAGAGAAATCAAATGGAATCCATTAGCTCCAGAACCAGCTAAGAAACAACTACTGGAACAGCCCCATAATTATCCAGGATATTTAAGAGGGTTCTGCATCTGTAGAAGTGAATTACCATCCCCTCCAGAGGGCAAGAAGAAAAGGCAGTAAGGCAATTCTATAAGCATTACATTTAGATTAATTAGTCCTACGATATTAAAACTATTCTGAAAGTTACACTCATAAAACCAGTGACTTACCCTTTTGTTTTAAAAGTGCTTCACTTCTGGCTGGTATTTAAAATCAATTAAATTTTGAAAGGAGAAGAGTAGCACAGAGAACACAAAAGTTGAACAATTTAATGACTACTAGCTTGGAAAGGTGAATTCTGGGAAAAAGTAATAGACAAGGAAGAAAGCTAGACACTTCTAATAACCAGTATTACAAAAAAAATCTGAAAGGAACATGTTTTGATTCTCTCTTCACAGTCACTACATTTATTTGAAAGGCAAAACGAGGATTAAAAGTAAAATATAATAAAATTTTATCTATTGCTTGAGCTAACATCTGTTCTTTAAAGGTAGTTGTAGTTCACACACCAACCTCATAGTTTTCTACCTCTCCATCTTCCACATCCAACTCAAAGCTGAAAGCTGGTCCAACTGCCGGTGGCACTGGGAGCATTGATCTACCACGAGAGCAAACAAGGATAAGGTTCAGCATCTTGCTGAAGAAAGCACAAAAACATCTGGCAGAGGTAAAGTAACCTTTCTGATGCCTCTCAAATCAACATGTTCTCAGAAATGGCAAAAAAGTAATGTTTGAAGTCAAGAACAGACATTTGAAGTGAAAGAGTCACAGAAAAAAGCTGCTTTTGCTACTTTCTGATACTGAGAGAGCTGACTTTTTAATTGCGTGCATGTTTCACTTGGTACTTTTAACCAAGCTCAGCTTCATTACAAAAACTAATCTCTTAATTATCACAGACTATGGAGATCTAAAACTGACAAAAAAATTGACATTCTGGTTTCAAATATGTTTTATTTAAGTGGATAAAAGACCATCAAAGAGGAATGCTAAGTTCATTTAGATCTCCAACATAAAAGTCTTGCAACTTCTGCAAGCCTAAAACACAGTGAAGATAAACAGGATTTGCTACTGGATAAACTTCCATTCTGAAGGCAAGTATAAATTCACTTTATCATTTACTGTGATGTTGGTAAAAGCAGAATCTCTTCAGACTGAGAGATCAGAGAGGTAGGTCTCTTTAGCCCCCAAGGTAAGTACAATGGGTCAAAACTTCATCCACAGACATGGAAATCTCAAATTCAAAGCACTAATATAGTAGAATCAGGAATTACTGTGCCACATCATGTCCTCAATGATTAGGCAAGAACGTACGACATTACTCTCAGACTGCAAGATGAAAAGTTGAACAACTTCGCTGAATTAGATTTCTGGTGCCATTTTCATGCCACATCTGACACTGAGTGGAAAGAATCTACAGATGATGTCAGTGCTTGATTATTTCTTTGTCAATGTCACCTCTACCACCAGAAAACTTAACCTTTGTTTTCCAAATATTTAATTCTTACTTCCAATACAGAACACAGAAGACTAATACGTCTCATGTCACAGACCCAAACTCTTCCAGAAAGTCTACCGTAACATAACACAGGTAGTTCCTTAAATGTTAATTGTCCCACATCTTTTCCAGAACTAGCTAATCAGAGGCAGAACAGAAATTAGACAGCTGTGACAGCATAGCACTTCAGCCAATAAAGAATAGCACATTACAGAAGTTCCCACTCTTGTGTTTTACAATTAGGAACCAAATCAAATAAATTTATTCTGTAAGTGAAGACTCCTACAACTTGATCCTACAGTGTAATTATGCCTCTGTAAGAGTATCACAGAACTATGATTTGAAATTGGGTGAAGATTTTACCAAGAGTTCAGAAACAAGAGCCTACTGTGCCTGAAAATACTTTCAAAACAACACTGGACAAAAACTGTTCACTTGTATTTTTCCTTTCTCAGTGGTGTAAGTTATTCAAAATAGGCTGAAAAGTTTAGACAGAAATGGAAGTTTTCCTCTGAGATAGAAATACGCCTGGTCACTGGTAGAGCCCAACAGTAAAAAGTGCCAAGATGTTTGCTGACTTCTTAATAGCCTATATGGAAGCAAATGTACTTTTCACTTACAGCACATAAGGTAATAGGCTGGGATGGTAAGGGTGTGGTGGTATTGGCTGCTGTGATCGGTATCTGCTGCGCCCTGTGAGTCTTCGAGGCATAAAAGGTGGGTAAGGCTGCAAGAAAGAATAAAATAAGCTTCAATTGAAACTTGTGGAACTGGAACTTGCGTCCAGTTCTGGGCTCCCCAGCACAAGACAGACATGGACATACTGGAGAGAGTCCAACAAAGGGTCACTAAGACGGGACTGGAGCATCTCACGTGTGCAAAAAGGCTGGGACAGCTGAGCCTGCTCAGCCTGGAGAAGAGAAGGCTTGGGGATCCTACCAATGTATATAAATACCTGAAGGGAGGGTGCAAAGAAGACAGAGCCAGGCTCTTTTCAGTGGTGCCCAGTGGCAGGACCAGAGACATTGGGCACAGACTGAAACACAGGAGGCTCCGTCTGAACATAGGAAACACTTCTTTACTCTGAGGGTGACTGGGCACTGCCACAGGGAGATGGTGGAGTCTCCCTTCCTGGAGATACTCAAAAGCTGGCAGGACATAGCCCTGGACACCCAGTTTTAGCTGGCCTTGCTTGACCAGACGACCTCCCTTTCCACCTTATCCAGTCTGTGAGCCCATGATTCAACATTTTCTATACTTAATCTCTACCCTCAATAACGGAATTCACTTTCAGTAAGGCATTATTTAAAAAATCCAGCCTCTGCTAAAATCCAAAAGAATCTCGGCCTCAATCTGAAATTACTATTCCCACCAATACTGTACAGTCATATTAATTCATGTGAAGAAGTGGTAATATAGAACATAAATCTTCAGAAGTTCTTGTGTGATTAGTCTACAGTCAGTATAGTATGGGGAAAAAGGTCATGAATTGCTGACCCTCTTGTAAACATAAAAGGCTCTGGAGCTATTATGCAGGCCTGTGCACAATAAGTTGTTAAAAAAGCTCTTAAAAATCTCTTTTAAAATAAGAATTTTTTAAAAACCTCTTTTAGAAACATCTAACTTTTAAGCAATGGTATATATTTACATTTATGCTTAGAGGCTTGAAACCTTTCAGGTACGTATGAAAGTTCAGTACAATTTCTGCAGCTGGATCACAGAGAGACACTCAAGCCTAAAATTTCAATGCATTCCTTTCATGGAAAAATTTTTATCATCTTTTACTAAAATGTTTTTGTATTTTCTAAAACCGAAATTCATGTATACCTACTGAATTAATATTTGAGGACTTTAAGACTTGTTTTTTGGAACAAAGAACACTCTAAGTCCTTACTAACACATTTTTCTTCTTTCACGTTTGAAATTCGAAAGCACAAGAGCCCAGCATATCCAATGACTAACCTAAAATCCTCTAGTTTTACAATGAAAACATTATAATTAGGTAGCCACAGTCATACATAAAATGAACATGAATATAAGCACAATGCAAAAGAGCCCGGTTCCTTTTGGTTCAGGTTTCAAACTAGACACATCAAATATTAATTTTACTCCATTGTGAATTCTGCAATCCAAAAACTTAATTAGAAACTGCTGTATTCACTGAATGAAAAAGAATCAGAAATGCAGCTATTCTATTCTAATGTTAATGCAAATAAAGCTTTATAAAGATTTAGTACTGCTTTATAAAAGGCCACATGGTTACTTGTAACATGACTATTTTAATACTTAGCAATAAATAACACAGAGATGAAGCATCAGAGAGGACAAATGCTACAACCTGCAGCAAATGGTATTATGTTCCCTATCTACTTTAACAACTAAACTTAAAAAGGAAGTCTGACTCCAAGCAAAACATGTACCATTAGACTAATTAATCTAAAAGCATACTGAATAAAATATAATCAGTTTATGGAAGCTTTCAAGAGTCCTGGACTCCAGAGTGTCTCATAGTGCCTGAAATCTTCATTGGAAATCTGTACACCTTCAGATTAGGAGCAAGTTGATCACTTTTTGAAATGGTGGACATTTACCTGAACCATCATAAAAACTGCACCAAGCATCTGATTAGGTTCTCTGATTTCAAGAAGAATAATTAAAGACAAGATATATGTATATTCTGCAGCTGCAGGGCCTAAAATTTAATTCTTATTTAAAATTTAAATACCAGTATGCCCCTAAAACCACTGATAACTTGATGTACTTGACGAACAATAAAAAATTTCAGCTCCTATACTTGGGATCTAGCTATTTCTCACAGCACCACACAGGCAGGAGAGGAGATATTTTGTGTTTTTTAAAAAAAGTGACCCACACGAAACAACCACAACAACAGCAAAACCCTGACCCATTTCAGGACCAGTATAACTGCAGATTGAAGAACAAGACAAAGATCCTAGACATAGCTCTACTGGACACATCACAGAAACACATAATTCAACAAAATTCAACATAGACTTTACACAGTATCACTTTTATTTTGTGTGCTGCAGTTGAACTACCTGTCAATCCCCTGAAAGCTGACTTAAATCAAGCTTTATAACATTGCCATCTTTATAATATATGGTGTAGTCTAAATAATGGAATTATTTAACTTCTTAAAGAGAAGAATTGTTTTTAAAGCATGCTGGCTTTCCTGAGCTGTGGAAACTCAACATATGATGAAGAAATAACTAAAAGTGACAATGGTTTTTCTAAACTGTACTAACCAAATCCTGCAACAGAAGTCCTGGACTATGTGACAACATGGAAAGTTTTTTAAGTAAATGCTGCTGTACTCTGCAGATAATGTTACTTACTGGAAACAATTTGATGGTGTCATTAAATTACTCTTAACTTGATTAACATATCCTTAAAGAAAATACCACAGTATGCAGCTATTCCAATAATGGAATATGATTGGAGAAGTGTGACTTTTCAACACAATGTACTACAGAATAAAGATTAAGAATGTTTATGCAGTATGAAAGAGACTGTAGCATAGAAAACAATACTTACTACCCCAAATGACACCTCCTGGTGTAATGGATCATGGGCTAAGAATTGAAGAGGAGCTGAGGGAGGCAACGTTGGTGGATGGGCTGAGGGAGGGTATGTAAAACCTCCTACAGGAAGATGTTCTCCAAGCAATTCTACATCATTTTCTATCCTTTGAAGTGGCTACAAAAAAAAACAGAGATAGCCTTTGTTGCAATAATAGATGAAAAATTTTCCACAATAAAGAACTGCAGTCCCAGCTGTATATTCTGTGCTGCTGTGATCAATTTTATAGTAACTCTGTGAACAATTCCTAGGTCATTAACATACCCAAAAAAGCAAAGACAACACTACACATTTGATATAAATTCATCTTTTCCAGCTAGCCATGCTTACAGACCAGGAATTTATGCAATCTAGCAAATACAGGAGTGGCTGTAATTTCCTGTATCTTGCATTTTTCAGGATAAATATTAGCTTTCCTTTTTGCTAGGCTGCTCTCACTGTATAACTATGTAAGAGAAAAAAATAAACAACCATAGACAAGAACTAAAATTGTGCCAGAAAAACTGGGAAGTGGAGGGGAATCATGGTGGTTCCAGTACATGAAATTGATAATGATACCCAGAAAGCAAGCAGATGCTTTCCTAGGAGGGTCATGTAAGCAGACCTAACAAGCAGTCCTGAGACTTCAGAAGCATGAGATTCCAGATTAGTTTTGCAGCTAGTTATATCTAGTACATCAGTCAGGTCCAAAAGTGCCCAAGAAACAACCAGGAATTCTACCTGTTTCATAAATACACCTTTCTGTTCTTGAAACTGAATTCCACCATTTCAAGAAAATCAGCTATGAAAGCCACCTGGTGAAAGCAAAGGAATAGTCTGTTTTCCTATTATACAGAACAAACAAAATATTCCTTAACCACTATGATGCAAGCGTTTTGGCAGAGCTGAAAGCTGAGAGGCAAGCCTAGCTGAAAACCTAAGTAGGCAACTCAAGCTAAAACCTGAGTCCATAAATTTTCTGAAGCTAAAACTCATGAAGATTACTACCACAAAACCCCACTTTGTTAGGATGATGGAAAATGTTCTCCCATCACTGTAATGAAGTGATTACAATCCTATCCACATCTGAGACATGGCATGAAGGAGTCACAGCAGTGTTGGCAACAATAAAGCTATATCCTATCTCCGTGTTACTGAAATATTTGCATCTTCTACTCACTAGGGCAAACAAATGGACAAGCACTCAGACAGTCACAGAGAATGAGTGGTAGTCAGAACTGTAAACATGATTTTCCCTTAAAGCCAAAACAGAGTCACATTTTCCCATGTTTGCTCAGTTCGTTCCACTAAGCCAAATCTGCTTAAGCAAAAACATCAGTAACTTTCATAAGTGTAAAGAAAATGTCCTAGGAAAAGGACTGATCATTTAAAAATTAATCAAGAAGTAATACAAAAGAAACACGTAATAAAGGCAACACTCTGTGCTTTTTCTCTGCTAAGCTTTTCTCAGAGATGCCTGCTATGCTTACACAAGCTCTTCTGGATTCTATTCTGCTTCCTGGGAAAGAAATACCTGATGGTGAAGAGAGAAGTAAAAGCCTATGGAGAAACAGCACAGACAATGATAAAATCTGAAGTGCAACACTGAACTTCAGAAGTATTTTTTCATCTTCATACCAAGCAGTTACAATTTGAAAAAAAATCTTTGCTTTGTCAATCAGGTATCAGTACAATGTGCCCATCCAGCCCACCAGTTCTACTGAGAGTGGGGTAAGAAGCATTACTTACCGACCGTGACTGCTGTGCTTGGAAAGGAACAAATTGTCCTGGAGGAGGTAAGTGAGGAGGGTGGTGTGTAGAGATATGAGGAGGATGCAAAAGGAATGGGTCACTAGAAATGAGGGGTGGAAATGCTGCATATGGTACAGGTAGGTGCTGGACTGAGCACGCCTGAAGCATCTGAAATAAAATGAAAACAATACAGTTTTGCAGCACAAACATTCCCTACACAATGTTGCATATTCTATGTATTTATTATGGAAAGATGTAATTGTAACAGAACATTTCTGCAGCCTTGTTGAAAAGGCATCCAAAATACACATAAATACTAACTCATTCAAACATCCAAGAGTGATTACTACAGAACAGGCTCTAGAAAGTAGCATAGTGTGACATCTGGTAGGTGCTCATGGGGTCTGGATTTTCAATACTCCAGGATTAGACAGGCCCCTAAGTGATAAGTAGATACAATTATCCTAGTTAATTTTATTTTTCCCACATATAATCACCAAAACAACATACCAAAGTAATAGTCTTCCAATGGCTTTAATCTCTAAGTGCAGGTGAGGGACTCAGGTGTCAGACTGTGCCTAAAGACCTCTTTTGCCTCATACACTATGAGTAATTCATACAGTCTGCTCTGTTTTGCACTTTTGGATGAGTTCTATGCTCTAAAAGCAGATTCCTAGTGACAGATACTACAGGAAATAGCTCTTTTTCTCACCTCCTTTAAATTCCTGACACAAAAGCAAATTTGAGCACTAATATTTGAACAATAAAGTGATGAAGGCATTGCAGAGGAACAGGAATGTGCTTTGTGGAATTGTTCAGTTTTAGTTCCATCTTTATACATGGAGGAGAAAGGAACCTGCATTCTCTTTTTAGTTGCACTTTGATCTGTTATGAGAATGTCAGGCATTTCTTTTACAGTTTTAACAATTACAAGAGCATTTAATTAAGATATACATTATCAAATCTTGAAAAAAAAGATTACTCAGTTTTGATCTCTTAACTTTTTTTTTTCTTATTAGTAATGTCACACAGCATACATTTACATATTGACTATAAGAGCATAAAATGGTAAAAGAAATTCATTTAAAATTAGATTTCAGTAGTGGAAGTGAAATTATGATCTCAATTTGCTGTGATCATGACAAAACATAAACCTCCAAATGCACCAAAACACTAGCAGATTAATTTGATCCAAATAATATTTTTAATTTAAATGCTAACTATTCTTTTCCCTAAGTTACTACATCATTTTTCTAAAAAAAAACAAACACCATAAACAAGTGTTTCTATGATTATAATATATTTTTATTGTACTTTACTAAATTGAAAGCTGTCCTCTGAAATAGCTTAAGATAAATTTGCAGGTAGAACCTCTCACAGTCTTCTTTAAAACGTGAGGTACTTTGTGAAACATTGAAACAGGATTCTGTGTGGTAAAGATTACCACAGCTCCTATATATGTTTGGAAATGTTTGATTTGTGCTATGACCATGTCACTTTAAGTCAGAGCAAATAAAGCCACACTAACTTCCAAGCAGAAAGAAGTGAAAATTATCTGTTTATTCATTCAAGCTTTCAAAAAAGTTTTCCAATTTGGATATATCTTAGAATGACCTGGCTTGGAAGGCACCTTAAAGACCATTTTGTTCCAAACACCCTGCCATAGGCAGGGACACCTTTCACTAAGACCAGGATGCTCAGAGCTTCATCCAGTCTGGCCTTGAACACTTTCAGGGATGTGGCATCTATAACTTTTCTGAGCAACCTATGACAGTGCCTCATCATTATCATAGTAAAGAATTCTTTTCCTAGTATTTAATTTAAACCTACTTTTTCAGTTCAAAGCCATTCTTTATCTTGTTCTGACACTGTAAGCCCTTGTAAAAAGTCTGTCCACCGTTCTTTTAAGTTCCCTTCAAGTACTGGAACTAGGGTACCCCAAAACCTTCTCTTACCCAAGCTGGAGAAACTCAATTCTCTCAGCCTCACATCATACGAGAGGAGCTCCCTCCCTCTGATCATCTTGGTGCCCCTCCTCTGGACTCACTCCCACAGGTCCATGTCCTTCCTGTGCTGGTTCCCCAGAGCTGGATGCAGGGTTCCAGGTGGGGTCTCACCAAAGCAGAGCAGAGGGGCAGAATCCCCTCCCTCCCCTGCTGCCCACGGGGCTCTGGATGCAGCCCAGGACATGTTTGGCTCTCTGGGCTGGCAGTGCCCATGGCTGGGTCATGTCCAGCCTCTCACCCACAGCACCCCCAAGTCCTTCTCACAGGGCTGCTCTCCATCTGCTCATCCCCAGCCTGTGCTGGTATGACCACAGTGCAACACTTTGTGTTTGGTCCTGTTAAACCACATGAGACTTCACGTGGGCCCATTTCTCAAGTTTATCCATGTCTCTCTGGATGCCATCTTGTCCTCTGAAGAACTTTTAAAACTGATGAAGGTATTTAATAAATGTAATTTGTTTATTTCATAGTTACACATGGAGCAAGAGGGACAAATATTGTGAAAATAAGAAAAAGGAAACTGGGAAGTTCACAGATCAAGCTGGTGAGCAAGGTGACCTGCTGCAGGGCATGGGCATTTATTTTTATAGGCTGGAAGAATTGGCCAGCAAGAACTATTTAGTTTAAAGGCAAATGTAAAGTCTGGCACTGGAAAAGAGTAACTCCATGGATCAGGACACTCTGAGACTAATTGGCTGCAGACAGATTTGCAGAAAAAAAAGTGGGGCTGTGATGGACACGTACACAATAGCCATAGTGTACTCAGTCAAAAAGGCCTATGGCACCCTGGGCTGCATGGCTAAGAAAACAACAGTGAAACCAGTGAAGTGATTCTGCGCCTCCATTCAGAAACTGTGACATTCATCTCAAGTCCTGGGCCCAGTTTTGGGCATCCCAGTGCCAAACAGAGAACACTGACAACAAGAAGACCAGGTCTTGGTTGAAAGTCACAATGACTGGTGACTTTGAGAAAACTGCATAAAAGAGGCAGAAGAACTACACTTGCTCTTCTTTAAAAAGAGAAAATTAAGCAAAAACCTTACCCCTGTGTCTAATTACCTCCTGAGAGTGAGCAGGAAGAACCCAAGTCCTCCTCAAGAAGCAAAGTGAAAGAGCACAAGGACCAATGGGACCAAGATACAACAAAAAAAACTCAAGCAGACATACAGAGGAAATTCATCACAAGGACAGTGAGCAGAAGCTTAGAGGCATTGTGAAATCTCCATACTTCAAAGCTGGTATTGCTGCAGGTGACCACCAGACAACCTCCAGAGTCCCCTCTTAACTTAAAACTATTTCTCAATTTTCTGCTTTAACAGAAGAAAGCATCAAGTCTGCCTGCTGATGCTACAGAAACTTAACTGTTTATGTTAACTTGTACTGGATCTATTCTCTCAATACACTTGATTAATTGCTGTACATTCAAACAAAAACCAGAGCTTTACTCCTATATACATAAAAAGGACAACTGTGTTGCTGAATTACAAAACATTTTATGACCTGCACAGATAATATACCTATTCAAAGCATAAGGCAAGATCATTAGTATCCGTTGGATGGATTTCCCTAAGCCCAAATACAGTTTCAGATTTTTCTCTGTTCCTTAGGACATGTTGCTTTTCCCCTTGCTGAATTTATTACGTAAGTATTGTTCCAGTCTCTGGGTTCTTATTCTGAGATCCCTTTGTTCCACTAACACCACCACTAAACAGAAGGAAAAGGCTGTCTCCCATGCTCCCTCAGGGATACACACCAGCTTATGGAACAGATTTTCATCAATTTGACAGGTAAAGGGAACTGATTCTCACAATACTCCAGACTAGCCAGCAGCATGCTGCAGACCTTGCTGCTTCTCATGGGGGTAAATGGTACCTGGACATGATAAACACAAATTACCCTTATTCTTCCATGAGCAGCCTGAAGAAATGGATGAATCATAGCAAGGGTTTTGTTTCAGTGCCACACAGACTTATTCATGTCATGGAATGCACTACAGCAAAAGTAAAGCTGGCACAGACCAATATTATACCAACATCAGAAGTGTTCACTAGACGCTGTATTTAGTACTGTGTATGACATTATAAATTTATACTAGAAAAACAGACTGAAGCTGGTGTAGTTAGAGAAACCCACTTACTGGGGGAGGCACACTGCAAACTGGAAGGTGCTGGCCACTGAAAACCACTGAGCACCCTGGGACCTGCTGCGTGCTGCAGGCTGCAATGTGCTGGCCTGTGCAAAGTGGTATCCCATGTGGAGCCACAGTTGTCACTGTGTACGAAACAGGAACTGTGCCCTGATGGATCTGAAGCAAAAGGAAAAGAAAATATATTTAACAACTTACTGCAAAGTCTAAACACTGTTGTACAGCACAGTAAGATAACAAGCTTTTACTTACAGATCAGAAAAATAATATATTCACAGAGTGTAAAAGGCAGTACATGGTTATAATTTCTGTTCATGAAATTCAATGGAATATTTATTGATCATAATGTCTGGGCAAGAGGGATCTCACAGTTTAACAGGCTAAAACTTCAGTGGCACCTTAGTCACTCAGAAGCATATCAGACTACCTAGCCAGCCTATCCTCCCTTCTCTCCCCCAGGTTAATGCTTATGAAATAAGAAGGTAGTAAGTCTCACATAAAAACTAATCTACAAGCAGCTCAAGAATTTTCTCAGTTCTGAAGGGACTGATTCAGTATTAACTAAAGAGACTGTATCTTTAAACAACAAAACAATTTTCCAGATTTTCTTTCTTCCAGAGAGACTGCCCTCTTGATGCACTTTCTGGCTAGGACTTAAGCTAAATACCTAATTTAAGTAACAGAAGAGCTAACTAGAAAGCTGAAAAGGAAAAGTTAACATGACTTAAGTGGCAGCAGACCCTAACTATCCAGAGTCATATTAAAAAACCATGTAACCCAATTTTCTAACTAGTAGCAAGTCCTAAAATTTTATCATCAAACCAAGATCCAAAGGTACTCTGAACCTAGAAACCACAGAGGATGTTTGTTTAAAATTTTGTTGTTGGTTTTTTGTTGGATATTTTTAGCACTGAGAAATCTTTTAACACTTTTATGCTCTAATAAAGCTGAAAAGGCTTTAGAGTCAGGCAGCACAGATTAATCAAAAATAATTATTTCAAAGCTCTCTCTTCCTTTGTGATCAGCCAAAATAGAACTTTCTTATTTACAATGGAACAAGAAGAGCTCCTCAGGAAGGTGAGAATGAGTAAAGGGAGCTAAACTATCAAACTGGCAGCATACAGTAGGTAAAGAAACCAAAAACAGAACACATATCACTGAACACAGGTTATTATCTCACTTATCAATAATGACATAAACCAGTCTCAGGAAAGACACTGAACTCGAACCAGTCCTGGCTCTGCTACAAAAGCTGGACACAAGTGCAACGCTATATGTGACCCTGGAATGTTTATTGGTCACAATAATAATAAAAAAACGACATCTCAAAATGTTTATGTGCCTGAATTGGCAAGTAAGGGGCAAGCATGGTGGGATGGAAAACTTTAGACAGACTTGTCATGAGCTTACAATAAAATCCAAGAGCATTATCCGATCTCTAGCAGAGGAACTGTTAAAAATATAAGTTTGTGAGATGGCTAGAACGACATTGGCTTCCAGCCTTTCACTTGGTCCCAAATGCAAATACTTCCCTGCTGAGAACTGCTCTGCACACATGTACGAGACAACAGTGCTATGAAACTGCACTGAACGCAAACCAGCTTTAAACACATGTTACAGCTGCATTCTGTGTACATTCAGCTTCCAGTGTGGACATCCATGTAGCCAGGTCTATTCATGGCTAAGCAGCAACTAGTGCACTTGTGCTGTGGCCACTTAATTTAGTAGACAATAAAGGTTACCTCAATAGGATCACAGAATCATTCAGTCTGGGAAAGACCCTTAAGTTCATCAAGTCCAACTATTAACCTAGCACAGCCAACCCTAAATCATATCTGTAATTGCCACACCTATGTGTCTTTTAAATACCTCTAGGCATGGTGACTCCACCACTTCCCTGAGCAGCCAGTTCCAATGCCTGACAATCCTTTCACTAATTTTTCCTAACATCCAATCTAAACTACCCTTGTGAAATTTGGTGCAATTTCTTCTTGTCCTGTCACTTGTTACTTGGGAAACCAATGACCACCAGGTAGTTTTAGAGACTGGTAAGGTTCTCCCAGAGCCCCCTTTGCTCCAGGCAGAACACACATATGATTTGTGCTCCTGTCCATTCACCAGTTCCAATGCTCTTCCAAGGACATGCCCCATCAAAACAATGTCCTTCTTGTAGTGAGGGGCCTAGAACTTCTTTTACAGGTCCTCAGTTACAGAATTCTATACAAAGTGCTGTCACAGAGAGGAATTATTTACTTTCTGGACCTACATATATACTTATCTGGAACTACATATATAACTTATTCATATAATTTAAGGAGGAGTTGATTTGGCTTGGAGGGTTAATTTAGTTATGCAGCAAAACTATTGTGAGTTCTGCATTGTAAATTCTAACTCTAAATACATTTTAACTATTTAATGACTCCCAAGCTAAGGTGAGGTATTTCATGTGAAATAGAATACATAATTAGTATGTATTGTATCACATCTTTATTGCAAGAAACTAATTACAAAAGCAAAATAATTGCATTTCAAAGGTTTGAGACAGATGTACAGAAATATGCCAATTCATGCATTGACAAATTGTTAACAATGAATTGTTAAGCATCAATCTTCTTTATTAAAAGTGTGAACTTTCTGAGTTTTTTTTCACTGCCTGTTGCAATTCTTCATTCACATAATATCCAACAAAAACCACCACTCTGTAAGAAGCCAAATAGAATTTCGTGCTCTGTGACTTTCATGGTCGACTATGATACGAGGTGAACTATTTGGTGAGGAGAGGGATCTTGAAAACAGTGGGAAAAATCCCCCAAAACCAACCACTACATCTTGAACAGCCTACTGCTTGTGGCCTAAAAATTTTACCTGATCATGAATGTCAACCATCACTGCATTCTGCTGTGGTGGGTGAGCAGCTGGGTGCAACATGCGAGGAGATACATTCGGAGGGCGAAAGGCTCGAGGCTCTTCTATTGCTTGCTGCTGTCCATAGGAGAGATGGTGATAGTTTTCATCCTGGCTAACAGAATTATGTCTAGACAAGCGATCTCTCCTTGTTCTCTGACGTCGAACAGGAGGACTGGAAATGCATTAAAAAAATGAGAGGTTATATAAACGAAACAAATCCTTCTTAATAACTAAAACCTCAAGAGAAGCAAACATCAAGGAATTTTTTTAACTGGAATATTTTACTAGAACAAGTTTATTAGATTGGAATAAAATCTTTTACAGACAGAACTGCTAGAATTCTTATAAATTACACTTTTTTAAGTATGAAAATGCTTGACAGAGCATAGCTTAATGCTATTAGAAAAACCAAGAGAAGAACTCCTATGTAAATATTACCTTGCTAAAAAAATGACACTTGGATTGCCACAGTAGTGCTCAAAAGTCAAGATAGCAATCTTCACAATATTCCCAGGCCTTTATTCTAGCTAGGTAAAAATCCTTCATTAAATGATCACAGATTTCCCCAGGGTCTTTGTTTCAATGATGCCACAGAGTGATTGCTTGCTTAGTGACAGGAGACAAAGCAGCAGACTTCTTTGAAGAAACAAATTAATTCTTCAGCTCTCACATGTTCCCTACATAACTGAGTGCCTTCTAAAATTCTCTCCAGACGATCCCAGGAAATTATGATTGTGGTATTGTTTCTTTTTGAGAGTGGAGAACTTCTGTAGATAGATTTAGACCCGAGCATATATTTCTTCTGAGCAACTGATCTACAGGTGTAGGATTTGATTGTGTATTCTTACATAATTGTGTGTACTGAGCAAAACTGCAATTACCTTCAGTCGAAACTTCTAGAAATCAGAGACCATTGGCTCAGGTTCAGCACTCAGAAAATGATGCACACAGATGTGATAAATTCACTATGAGAAGTTTTGAACAAGTCACTTCTCATTTATTTGGGAGGGGAAAGCACTGAAAGTACAAAATGATCTTGCAGTACTTTCAGCACACACCTTCCAATCTCCACAATACATGTAAGTTACAGATCCCAGAAGCAACAGCAAATTAAAACTACATGGGGTGAAACTGTTTCCCATGTATGAAACCAGCTAAAGAATCCAAACTGCAGAGAAGAGACAAAAAAGATCTGTGATCATTATTAGAACACGTCTTCTCCTACACGGCATGGAACTGAACTTCTGCTATTACCAAATAAAAATCAAATAAACCTGCAAGCTGTTGGCAAATCCCAGATTCTTCTCAAGTTGAGTCCAAGTTTCATGCTGCATGAAACAGACATAGTTGGAGGAAGAGACACCACATTACCAGCTACCCAGATGCTACTGTGAGCATATGATACAATGTCTCAAGCCACTATTTTTCCACCCTACCTCACAGAGATTTTATGACATGATTTCCTCTCTTAGAACTGAAACAAATGGTAATTCTCAACAGGTCAGACAGTGTTAAGCTAGACAGAAGGCATAAGGCCAGGCTGTAATACAGGAAAAAAAAGTCTAAATAAATTTAAAAATGCATAGCTGCCTTTATTTTTATAAACTGCTATGGCAGAATACACAAACCGCGTTTTCTTCTAACCACTGAGAACCTAAATTTAAGTCTTGCTAATGTATTTTGTCTTAAATCAGTTTTCTTTCCTAAAGTTTTTGCTGCACTCTGTACTTCTTTATTACTAATATGAAGCAACTGCTACATTCCCCTTAGGTAAAACTGACACATATAATTTCTAATAATGGAATTCTAGTAATGCAGAAGACATTCTACTCTTTGGAGTACTCAGGTTGCTTAAAATTTGCTATTTCCTGCTTTGAAACAGAAATGGTTTGAATTTTTTAACATAAAAATGCCTATGTGAGGATTTTTCTTTGGAAAAGCTCCAAAAATAGAGGCAAGTTACAAAAGACAGCACTAATGCTTCAGAAGAACAGAAATTCTCTAAACTGCCACCAGCACTTGTCTAAGAAGACAAGTTAGTTCTCATAAAATTAGTTTTACCTCTGCCTTGGTTAAAAGGCTTGGTTTTACTTTTCTATGAACCCAGAATTATGAAAAAGCCAACAAAGGCTGGCAAAACCTCTGGAGTGTCTTTTTAAAGGAATGAAGAATTATCACTCTGGTAAAAAGCAAAGCTGGATTTTTCCCTGTGCAGAATAATAAATATACTACCCTTTCAGTCAGCAAAATTCAGAGCATCTGGATATATAGCTTTATCAGCTTCTGAATTATTGGAAATTACTTCAGAATAATCATCAAGACGTAGGTCTAAATTATTATTAAATTTCATTAATGAACTTATGGTTAAAGTCTTTAAAATCAGCTACAAAAAAAAAATCCTCTGTTACTACATGCACAGTATAAACATGGAAAATGCCAGGTTAAAAGAAAGACACAGGATGGAAGTGGTGAAATAATTGCAGGAATTCCTACTGTCAGGTGAGAACAGCTGTCAAAAGGTATCTATAACTGCAGAGTTAGTATGTACAGATCTTAGTATTTTTAACAAGGGTGATTTATTTGCATTAAGACATTCTTGAATCCCTTTAGTTCAGAACTACATTCCAGACAGGGAAGAAAGGAAGCACAGATGAAAGGTAAGGTAAGCAATGGTACAGATCCCCTCATTTCACCATGACTGATAAAGATAAATTGGAAAGGCCTTCTCTGTTTCACATAGGCATGCATCATGCATTTACATTCATAATTTATCTATACTATGTAAGTACCTAGACAAAAATAATCTTTCTGCAAATTCACACCAGAAGGCTATCTTTACTAATGCAGTATTTATTTGCTTACAATGAATCAGAATAAAAAACCACAACCAATTAGGGCACTCTTGTGTTAGGCACAGTACAAAATCACCGATACCAAGAGGCAAGTTACTCAAAATAGTAAGGCAGGTAATGGAAAAAAAACAAACCAAGTAATAAAAAACCTCAAGACAGACTGTCCTGACCAACAGGAATCAACTGGTAGGATGAAAGAGTTAAAGCTGATGACACTGGGGCAGTGATGTCCACACTAGAAACACTTCAAAGTTTTTGCCTGCCCTTGCCCTAGCCTGTTTCCCTGAGCTCAATGACCATTTGCAGGTGGAGTGTACCTTTCATCTTATCTTAACCTGAAAACCGGTAAACCCTGAAACCATTCTGCAACGAGAAAACAATGTAGGGAAAACAAAAAATTTGCTTCAAATGCATAGGCATAACCTCACCTACAGCATTAATAACAGATGCACTCATAATGATCTTAAGGAATCAAGCTTTTGATCCAAGAGAATGGCTATTAGTTCTGATATGATTCCAGAGCACTCTTAAGACTCAGAAAGACTCCTGCAAAACAAGAAACATGTATGTATTGTTCTCCCTAAAAAATCCTGCTTCTAGAAGAAGAAATCAGGTGCAATGCTATTCTGGAAGTGATCTAAAGCTAGCTCAAATGCAACACCACACCCAAGCTAACAAAACCCCAACTCAACTGCAGGGAAACAAAGTACTGACACATTCAAATGTCTCTGACTAGGAAAAAACCTCCTGCTATTACCCAGGAGCAGGTGAGCTGGCCCTAGAAAGAGTAATGTTTATGTCCATAAAGTTGCAGCCAACCTAAGAGTTCCTCTCAGACTGAAGATGGCTTTGCAATGAGGTGCCTCCCTGTTTGCAAAAGGCTAACTTGCAAAAGCCACAGGCCACTACCTCGGTAACACTTTACTGCATCTGAATTCCAAGACACCTGTCCCATGCACATTCACCTCTTACACATTTCCACTCTTATCTTCATCCCACAGTATATCCAAACTATCTAGATTCTGCTATCTAGCATTTAGTTTGTTAAGCATGCTGTTCAACTCTGCAGGTGTTAATGAACACTGCAAAGAAATTTGTCTAAGCTGACTGGACATCAAACAAAAATGACCAAATGCACAAAGGCATTTCAGTTCAAACCATTTGAGGCCAAGATCACTTTGTGGGCCAAATGTCCCTCACAGAGCATCCTTGTACCAAACTATATGAAAGGTCTGTTCTTCTGTCTTCACAACAACCCTATTAAATTCACAATTTAACCTCTTCCCTATATATGACAAGTTGCATTGAGAGCTCCATTATTTTACATGCCACTGACTGAAGGCTTTCAAATTTATGAAGTTAAAGCAAAGATACAAAAATAGCATGCTCTAAACTCTCTCGCTTCAAAACTACTGCCTGATCATTGTTGACAAATTTGCTTTGTAAAATCTGAAGAAAACTAGATAAATATATCTTAAGTCTGAATTTTGTATTAATGAAAAAAGAGAAACAACTTATTTTAGTACAAACCAAGCTAGAATATTTCTTAGAAGCAAACAGAGACAGTGTATTTTAACTCAGTATTTCTGAGGTGGAATATGAGGCAATGATAGCTTCTGTTTTGGATAATTTGTTTAACTAGAATAGCAAAAAAGTCTGTGAGTTTATGTTTTGATAGAATATCATCCATCCAGGCCCCAGTTCCAATCGCTCTCTTCCATGACCACTGGAACTTATTCCAAAATCTCTGCTTTGAGATGTCAATGAGCCACAAGGTAAAACCAACATGAAAATCTAATTACAATTACAAGTGAACCACCACCTCAGCAAATTTGACACTGCTAACCTCATCTCCCCAGGTATCTCTCATCTTTATTTTGATTGCCTTTAAATACAAAAATAATTCTGACTGTAATGAAAATGATGGCATCACATGAGTAATTCTTAACATTAACTGATGAGAAAGACTCTTCCTTGCACTTTTCTATGTGCTTTTTGCCTCATTGCAGAATAATAGAGAATTAGGTTCATAAAAAAACACATTCAGAGAACTCTTTTCCTCAAGCTGACTTATCACATAAATTACAAGATGATGCACAAGCCTGAATTACTTCCAGTAGCATTTTAGTCACAACTGCATTATCTTACAGTTCAAACGAAATGTTAACATGTTTACCATGTGTAATCTAGTCAGTGCTGCCCAAAGCACACCTTCCGTGAGCTAAAATCAGAAAGAGTAAGAACTTGTTTCCCAAGCCACACAGCTTGCTTACCTCCTCCTGTTTCGTGCAGGTGTGTTGCATCGTTCCCCTGAGAAGTGGTGTTGGTTGGGTCGAGCCAAAGGAGGTTGCCTGTTTGATGTCATCTCCCATGGTCGCATTGGTGGTGATGGGGCTGGTGATGCTGCTGTGTAGTCAAAGACTGAATGGGAAAGGCGCTGTCGCTTGGGACTAGGACTGTCTTCACTCTACGCCAGTGCAAAGGAAACCAAAACAAAAACAAAACCCACCTCCAGATGAGTGAATTACAATACATACTTCAGTACTGCTTAGCACCTAGCATTGACTCCTTCCAGACTGAAGACTAAAACACAATGAAATTTAGCACCTGCAAGTATTCACCTTTATATTGTGATTATAAACACAGATTTTTAATAGTTTCCGAACTTCCAGAAGAATTACTACTTAAATCATTCTTTAGCAGCACTAAAATATAAAAATTCCAACATCCATGAAAAATCGGAACTCGATCAGAAAGAAGTAACACGAAGAAAATATTTTACATTTCTCCTGCCTTAGCACTTAAGGCTACAGAAGCATGGGAAGATGCATAAACACAATCTTCATAGCAATGGAATCTGTACTAGTCAGTAAGAAGCTGCCACACAGAGCTTGTTCTCTGCACTGCATCCCCTTCCTATCAGGTCTATACTTAGCTAATCAGGCATTAGCTCTGTACTGCAACCTATTTTAATTCTGCTAGCTCAGCACAGAAATGCTTCACCCTTCTAGTTATTCATGCAAAGATAACCATTTATACACAACCTGAAAAAAAAAACAAAAAACAAAAAACCATCAACCTCTGGTTAAGTCTGTCTACTTCATTAAAATTCCACATGGCCTCAGTGCCTGAAGATTTCAGTGCTAGTGATGTGAAGGTCATTCACCTCCAAGCAGTAGTTTCCCATTGGTTATGAACACAACTACTTTTCCTTGTGTGTCCATGCTATTGAACAACTTAATAGAGCTTCTCAGAAGTTCCCACCAATGCTTATGAAGCCAGCAGCAAATGCAATAAGTATCCCTCCCCTCCACCCCACTATTCTGCCAAAATTAAAACATATCATGCCATTAACAGGAATGACAACTGAAAAACACAGAAAAGTACAGATCATACTTCAGAGATCACCAACTGAACAAGCTAAAAACTAAAACTACATGAACTACCACTGGAACCATCCTTGAGTCCAAGCATCATGTGAACTTCTCTGACAGAAATCCTAGTGTGACCAAACCTGTAGTATTTAGTGCCCTCCAGCTTGTCCAGTCACTCTACCACTTCCATTTTCCACACTTTCCAGTCTACCACAGCACTATTTCAATCATATTTGCATGTAATTGCAGACAGCTGAAGCAGAGAAAACAACCTGCCTGCAATAGCTCTGTGTTCCAGAACTGCCCCCACCCTCTAGACTGGGTCTCACTTCAGATTTAACTGTACACTGGACTGTGGGCCTCGCCTAGCTCTTGGTTTTATGGGGCATTTTATTTTCTGAACTCTATTAAGCTCCTCCTTGGTAAATTTCCATTGACAGAGAGTTTGTACTCCAGCGTTCTCTACAGTGCAAGGACACTTCTTAAGAATTAGAAGTTTTGTCCAGTTGTTCAAGAGAAAAAAAGGAATTTTTCCCCTCTATGACTTGTGGCCATTTTTTACAAAATTTTAGAGCTTTTCAGTCTCTTGCTTTCAAATACTTTAACACAGTTTGTAGTTTTCTCCTACTATATCTTATCTAAGCTTCCTTAGGGAACCAGCCTGATAATGCATGCATCTATTTGTTGCTCAATGTCTTTTGAACTCCTTAACCCACTGCACTTTAATTTTTTAGAGAAAAATAGGTCAAAAGGCAGGTATGCACCTGATGATTTATGACAGTAGATGTCCAGGTAAAGAGACTCTTCCAGAAGGCTGCTTACCCTGAGAAGCTCAACACCAAAAAAACTGGAAGAGATATCCAGTAAGTGCCTTAAGAGCACAGCTTCAGTGAAAACACGTATTTTATCAGATTTCAGAGAACACTGCCAAAGGACAAATCTTAAAGGAACTATGCTACAAGAGTCAGAGAAGGATAATTTGTGGCCCAGTTTTTTACACCATGATGACTAAGCCTATTCAAAGAGAAAGACAGGTGATAAAAATGCTGGTGAATTAGGTATGCTGGGATTTTGTGAGTGCAAAAGAGAATGTCAAATCGAGTAAGGAAAAAAGTAGATTTAGTGAAGATGGCAGAAAACAAAACCTTGAAAGAATACAACAACCACTCCTGTCCTAATGCAATCTATACATGCCTTCGGCTGGGGATCTCCCACTGCTACTGCCTGCCCTGTAGAAAGCAGTCTACTTTGGAAAAACAGTTCTATTATTGTTATTATTTTGCACCACTTCAAATACTGTGGAGATGCAAACTGCTAAGTAGTCTGCCTTCATCAGCCCTCCAGATTACTAACTCTCGCAGATATTTCAAACACCCTAAGTGCTAACTGCCCTCTGCATAAACAACAGTAATTTTACTCAAAATTATTTCCCATTAGAAAGAAAAATAAAGGTAAAATAATTTTTTGGAACTACATGTGCAAAGATTAAAAATGTAACTGTGTCTTTTTCTGTTCTGAAAAAGAAGTAACCTAAAGCTAAATTCAACTTATTTGCAAACAAATGGTATAAAAAACCCCAATAAAAACCTAATTAATTGAAGTCTTGGTGTTTTGTCTTGGTTTTTATTAAGAAACCAATTTTCATGGTAATTGTATCAAGATAATACTAGCATGAAGGAAAGTACAAGGAGCTAATAAGAGGCACATATCCTATATAATTTTGTTTTCATGTTATTTTCAATCAGCATGCGGAGTAACTACATACTGACAGTATGTTTTTCCAGTCTACATTATTATTGGTCATTAAGTCCAGTAGTTAATTTGTGGAATATGACAGGAGCTCTCTAAATCCCAAATCACTATTATTGTTTCTTAACTTGTTAGTACTCAAAATATTTTCTGGGACTACTGCTACTTTTTCCAGCCATACGCTATGTATTTTTCTCATGTCCAACACACAACAAGAAGACACCGGATGGCAGTTATCAAGAACACTCTACCTAGCTATTAAAGAACAAGATAAACTCACTGCCCTTCTTTAAAAAACACTGAACCAAAACAGCACAATGAACAGGAATACAGATTACTTGGTATTAAAGGAAGCAGTATCAGGACAAAGTCACCAGATGGTTACTAGAAGAAGCAATGTATGTCAGGCTACTAAAACCTATAATCTCATCCATAGAAGTTGGCATTTCACTGATATCCACAAAGGTTATAATTTCACTGACATACCTAGTATAGTTTTGTCTCACTCTCATCTGTATATTTCATAAATTCTTTTAAGTGTAATGGTAATACAGGTAAATAAAGAGTGTGCCGCTTGTAAAACACCTTTTAGAAGTGTTTGTTCTATTTCTGCATATTATTCTTGCAGTAATGTTTTATTGGAAAACTTTTCCCTTTCATTTGGGAAAAACTAGGTATTTTCACCAAGACAGCACCCTCTGAGATGTGTCTTTTTCACTGTCCTTTTCCAGTAAAATTATAAATACTGCAGGAACACACTGTTTATTAACCATTACAGAAGGGAATTATTACCAAAGCAATTCCTGCAAATATCTGAAAATTACTTTCCTCTCCAACTTCCTACGTATTTCCACTTAATGGTCCTGCAAAGCACAAGAAATTACTCCATACCCTCCATCTCAAATTCAGAGAATTAACTGCATCTATCCTGTAGCCCATGAAATACCTGTAAAAAGTAAACTTACCTTTTAAAAGTAAACTAATACTTCAGGAGTATTCTCACACACAGCCCATAGAAGGCTTTAAACAAGGACAATCTGATGAGCACACCCTATAAAACCCTACTAGGCTGACCAGAAATCACCAGTTGCATGTTTCCTCTTCATGAGTGCATACTGAAAAGGAAATTATTTTCCCTCATAATACAAGCTGGTAAACTTCAACATTTATAAGCATTTTCAAACTTAACTGTAGGTATCTAATGGGCTAGTAAACTGAGTATTCTGTGTATCCTATCTGCACCAACAATTCTAAGAACTGTAATCTGAATTACATTTCAACATTTCTGTTAGTCTGACTGTACCTACAATAACAGTAAATTCTTGGGCTGGACAAATGGCTACATCCAAATGTAGTGGCTTATTCATGATACAAGACTAACTTAATTTTAAGTACATGTTTTGGCCTAGGCTGAGTAAGCTCTGGAAGAGCTTTGCCCCACAACCCTAAGACAAGGGAAATCACTTATGTGATGGGGTGGAGCCATTGGTTGCCTGATGATTGGGTAAGCATTACTGTCTTCTTCCATCTCCCTCACAGAAAGCAGCAGCAGTTTAACATAGGTGCAGCACTACAAGGTAGACAAGCTCACACAACTCCCCTGTAGCTAGCATTATAATAGGAAGTCTATAGGAGACCAATAAAATAATGACAATAGCTACAACCCCCCTCCAGCTCCTGCCATCAAGAGCCTCACTAACTTCCACCACTGGCACTGCAAAGCTGGTTGGTGCCAACATCTCAGGCAAGACTCCAGTTGCTGGCCTAGTTTCTACTCAAACTGGTCTTACCTAGCCCCTGCAGCATCCATACACATGGTACAGAAAGTGAAATTACACAGAGAGACAGTTAAGAAAAGATGTAATAAAACCGGACAGATTGCAGGCATCAGGCACAGACAAGCACACAGACTGGCCACAGTTCAGCTGTATCAGCTCTTTTACTGTTTGAGCCCTTTGTGTCCCTTTCCCAACTCCCTTCCCTTGCAAATCACCTTCTCAGATGGCATAGTCTCACTGACCGGCCTCAACATTCTGGACCCTCAGGTTTGCATCCTCATCAGTCACAGAATACTTGCTTGTATGCACATTTCTAATAGTTCATCAGTTAGTGTGACAGACCAGGTTTTGTTGCCTGTCTTTGTCTCCATGAAGTTTGCATGGCAGGTTTGTGTCTCTCTCCGTATCTTGTTTATGGCATCCTCTTTCCTCTTAAAATGTCATTTGATGAGGCCTACAATCAAATAATCTCACTGAAATAAATACTCCTTCATTCCAGGTACTCTCTTCAATTAGTAACTAATCAGGTTTGGTCCTTTTATCTGCCTTCCTTATTTTTTGGTTCAACACATTTGCATGCCTCAGGATGTTCCTATTTATTACTCCTTTTCTTTTTATCCCCTTATGGCACTCAAACATTCCTTGACCAGACACACCTTAACACGAGCTGATGGTCTCTCCTTCCACATTCCCTTACAGATCACAAAACTCTCTCACAAACAACACAGAGCATAACTGTAACCACTCCATCAAGCCAGGAAGAGTGAAATCAAGATTACTTCTGAAAGCAGCATAAACTAAGAAGAATATGGGAATAAACAGCAGCCCTTCACCCTTGCCGTAAACAAGAATATTTAATGAAAATGCAAAGGATTGATGTAGGAGATGAAAAGAATTTGTTACGGTAAACCAGGAAAGACAGTCTCTCCCATCTGGGTATGTAAAGTCCAAAGGACAGTTTATCTTCTTGAGAAGATAACCTAGGATAGTTCACATGCCCCCATCTGTATGTACTTAAGCACCAGTACATATGACAGAGGCCAGCTGCAGATCTTGGAATCCAGACAGCAGCACCTGCACTGCAACAGCCAGTTCCCTAATGTGCAAAACAGGACACGGCATACACACCGTATGTTTATTAACACAGGCGTTATCATCCTTCCCTGCTGTGCTCTCCCTTCAGCTTCACTCCCAATCACGTCCCCAGCTGATTAGCACTGGTGTCCCAAGGCTCCCACGGTAGTAAACTCTCAGCTTTCATGAAAGCCGAAGCTTTCACACGCTCATTGTCCTGCCTTATTCCTGAGGGATCCACATCTACATTTTGTGTAATAGCAAGGAAAAAAAAAACCCACAGGATTAAAGAAGTGGTATCACATTAACTTGTAAGCTGACAGATGAAAGGCTCTTGGGGACCATGAAGTTTGACATTTCCTTTAAATATACTCTTAAAATTCTAGCTTTAAATAAAACCAGAAAGGAGCTACTATAAGAAGCAACTAAAGGGCAGTAAATTAAAAGCCCTGTGCCTCAAGTGGCAGAAAGTAACAGATTTTATGAACAAGTGGACAACTTCCAAGCCTAATTGGTGTGCGTTTCTCAAGACAAAACAAACAAGGATTAATAGAGTTTGACTCAAAGCTGCATGACAAAGGACTGCCCATGTATAAAGATTTGCCAGCAGAATCATACTATAATGATACACATACTTCACTGGCAAAAGCTCTTTAGAGGAACTTCACCTGACAAAATAAATACCAGAAATAAGAATCTTTTGCTAGTATAATTAGATCTGCCCGAGGAATTTAGCTGTGTTGGCCAACATCATGATATTTTTCATCCTGCCAACTGTGTGCCAGTCCAACTAGAGCATATAACACTGCTTGTTCAACTTCTGCAGAGTAAGCAGGATTCAGACCCTTTGCTTCAACTCACCACCATTCACATAATTGTTATACCTCCTGTTTCCATGAATATGAGAACATCTGCAACAGATACAGTGAATTCTCTAGCAAAAACTGCAAACTGTTACAGCTGTTGATGATGAGCACCATCTTAGTATAACAGTCATAAAGTCAAGGTAAATGGGTACATGGTGACAAAATAAAAATTCTAATATTGATGTTCACATCCTGTATCGTCCAAGCACTAGATATAAATCCTAGAATAGTTCATGTTTTTTAAAAAAAAATAAATTCAAATTTTACCTGAAAACCTCACTATCAATAATATTCAGAGCCATTTTTTTCTAGCCAAGCTTTGATTTCAGAGTTGTGACCCAGACGCAACTTGGAAATGTGGCTGTCTGGGCACATACTAGACAACTTCCTGATGAAGGAGCAGTAAGGGAAATCTGAATTTGGTCTAATAAAAAACTGGCAAAGAAATGCAGACTTCACAAATCTGCAAACCATTTCAAAAAAAACAGATGACTGAAAGGAAGGCCAAAATGAGCCAATTCTTGCAAAAGTCCTAGGAGATAGCATCCGGAATACTGTGTGCAGTTCTGGGCTCCCCATCACAAGAGAAACACTGACGTACTGAAGAGTCCAATAAAGGGTCTCAGAGATGATGAATCACCTAGAGCACCTCTTGTGTAAAGAAAGGCTGAGAAGCTTTGGACTGACTGACTCACCCAGGAAAGAGAAGGCTCAGGGCTATGTCTTCAGTGAGACACAGCAGGCTCCATCTGAGCTTATTTACTTATTTACTCTGGAGAGTGAGTGAGCACCAGCATGGGTTTCATGGAGGTGGTGGAGTCTCTCTCCATGGATTATCTCAAAAGCCATGGTCCTCAGCATTTAGCTCTACCTAGTCCTGTGTCAGTAGGAGAGCTGGACCAGACGACCTCCAGAAATCCCTTCCAATTTCAGCCACTGTGATTCTGCAGTTGATTTTCATGTCATGCTTAACCATAAGGCTTTTTGAAGTCTTTTTCCAGTGAAAGAAGCAAGTGCAACTCAATTAGGACTTCCGGGTACTTCAAGATGTACCCTGGACACACAAAGAATCCCTGTGAGTCTCTACAGTTCCCCAATGAACATCAGATACATCTGGGTATTCAAAGAGGAAGATCATTTCTTTCTGTATTTCAGAAATTTTTTCTTATTTTTTTTTCTTAATTCTCACACTGCCAAGCATTAAGAAAATGAATCTGTAACTAGTACTTGGACAAAAATTCCAAACAAACAGAGAACAAAAAACACTAACCGTGACACTGTTTCCTATAGCTACAGCAAAATCAAAATTTAAAAAAATCCAAAAAAAAACCCACCAAAGCAGTTAAAAACCCCACCCTCCTGGTGACATCTCTGTTGATTTATGAAGAAAGTATTTCAATTGAGACAGAATAGTGCTTAGCAAGGCACATCATTCTGAAAAGAAGCCTACAATATTTTCTTTAACTTTTGAAATATGATCATGTGGTAAGAAAAATACTAGCTATTACATCTTAAAATGAAAACCAAAGTTCAATAGCCATGTCAGGTGGCTGGTACAAAATTTTCTGTAACAGCTTTATATATATCAGGTTTCTTAATAATTTATGTGAATAAAGATTCCTTCTGACAGCAGAACAGCAGAACTTGCCACAATATTCAGTAAAAGGAACACAATTAGTAAAACAAGGGCAACATGACAAAAAGAAGATGCAAGTTCATCTCTTCTTTTTCTTTCAATACTATGCTGGTATACAGCAATTACATAGTATATATAAATTATAGCTGTACCTATAGCTAACAACTGTACCAAGAACATGCCTCAGTAACCTTTCTGGCCATCCGTAATTCACTCCTGCCTAGGAGGATTAATTCCTTATTTACTGACAGTGGGCACAAAAGCCAATTTGTTTTTCAGCAATCAGAGTGACAATGAATCCTCCATGCAAAGTTTATCTGTAAAGACCTGAGGCATGTAATGCCAAATCACACAGCAATAGTACAGGACTGTTTAAAAAAAATCAGATGACCAAAACAAAGGCCAAAACGAGAGAATTTTTGCAGAAGTCCTAGGAGATGTGCACCTCTGGGCTCCTACCACAAAAGAAACATTGACACCCTGTCCAATAAAGACTTGCTTTACTTATGGTCAAAACACCCTTAATAAGCTGAATATTTAATGTGTTGTTTATTCTACATCAGATTGACACTTTTGTGCTTTTCCAGCGTTTTCTCCAGATCAGTTTCTTCTCTGAAATGCATTTCTCACTTAACTGGATGTTTAGGATATAAAAAAAAACAACATTAAGAGACAGTTATGTCTGAAGGGCTGAAGTTTCACACAGTAAGTACTTGAAACAGTCCTAAGAATTTGATTATTAGATACTAATTTGGCATTCCAAACACTGGAATATTACTTTGCTGCACATGAACTTGAAATGCAGAAAAACATTAGAAAAATGTAAAAATATTAGCATCATATTTAGCACTGCAGGACTCAACAGCATTAAAAAAAGAAGGAAATTGTTTTGTAAAACTATGTTTCTTATCTTCAAGCTCTACTACTCATACAAAATGGACCATAAAATCCATATATGACAACTGTAGCACCTCCTTTTCTAATAGTGAAGCAGGTTTAAGAGCCAAGGCAGCACACAGTCAAGTTCTTCAAACTGAATTTTGTTAGTATTTGCTACTGCTTGCAGTACTTGCTGCATGCAAACAATGAAATATGAAAAGGCTTTGCAATCATGTTTGCAGGAACTAATCAAAGCACTTTAAATGCTCCAAACTCACAAAGATGTTAGCAAGTATTTATTTTTGTATCGCGTCATCATATTTTTTCTGAACAAGAATCTTTAATTCTCAATCCAAAACCACCAAGCATCAACATGGAAAGAAACCTCATCTATACTCCCTACTCTATTAAAAATATCCAATTGTTGGAAAAATATTAATTTCACCTTAATATCCCAATTTATGGTCTCAGTTTTCAACTCAGCTTTGTCAGACGTGTGATAGAAAATGAAAAAAAAAAAAATTGTACTATTTCTGCAGATGTTCCCTGCAATTAGTACGGACTACGGCAGCAAACATTTCAAGCTTTCTTAAAATTGAAAATCTAAAGAGTTATGCAACAAACAGTACTGGTATTCAGAAATACTTTAAAAAATACTTTCCATTGATAATTTTTTATCATTCAATCTCCAAAATGCCTACCAATATCTGAGGTAAAGTGTCCATGTTTTGACATCCACACCACCTTACAAAATATAGAAAGTGTCATTTCAGGTGATAGTGTTAAAAGATATCTCTGGGCCTCCACAGAGTCCTGACCCCCCTCCTCCACATATAAGCAGAAGATACATTCTTAATTAAAATCACAGAATTATATATATAGAAATATGAGAGCTCATTTTTCTATATACACAGATGAAACACATTACACTTTGCACGTGAATACACTGAAATGTATTCAGTACTGTAAAGAAATGTCTTTAAATGTCATAAAATGTGCTGAAATTGACATGCTTAAAATTATGCCAGGGCAAGAGTGAAGTGGTGAAATCAAGACAAGGTGTTCAGGTATAGGCACATCTGAAAAAGAATTTTCTATTTTAAAAATAATTCTGCTCTTTCTGCTTTGATGGGACAAGGGATTTGAAGAGAATCTGGCTCAAAATTGTTTCACAGCAAAGTCTACTCTACACGTAATTTGTATATTCAGTGTGTATTCACTAACGATTTTGCCATTTAGGCATGTGAAACTAACAATACCTCAGCAGAGACAGGGTAATTAGGACATTTATTACAAGTAAAAACTAAAATCACACTCCTTCCACTTAAATATTTTTTTCCCCTGTATTAAACTACACATATAGAGATGCACACTGGTATGCATGCACACATATATGAAACACAACATATGTAAATGGACAAACAATCACTTGTGCACTTAAGACTAAAATCTTTTACTTGTGTGAATGGATGTTATAACAACTGTATTTGTTGACAAAACATCAAAAGAACATCCAAACATTTGCACCAATAAAAACGTTATTCACACTACTATAAATTATATCAGTTATAGTAGGACAAGTCAGCATTTTTTCTCTCTGCATTGCTTCAGTCTCTCTGTATTGCCAGAAATTCGAAGCCCCAACAAAGCCCCTTCATCCATTTTAGAAACTACACAATGAGTCCAAAAATACCTACCTAATTTTCTAATCAGTACAACCAAACTGTGACATTAACAACAGAATGCTCTTCAATATACTCACATTGCTACTAGTGAAGAAAAAAAACAGACCAAAAAAACCCAGAAGCAAGTCTTAAAAGTATACAGCTCAAAAGAGTTGTATTTAAAGACAGGCTTGAAGACTCAAAGGTCAAGATACTTAATTCTAAGAATAAGGCACTCTAAGTTCCACCTTTCTCAATTTCCTTATTCTCTGAGGAGATGCCACTGAACTAGGGGGAAAACATATCCCAAATGGCACACAGTACAACAGCAGCTCTTGTCCTTTAATAACTGTCACAGCAGCCTCCAACACCAAAAAGGGCTCCTCGCAACCTGTGCATCAGTTCTGTCCTTTTATTTACGATACATAATTGATTCTTTCCTAATTCTGCAGAATTTTTTACATAAAAGCAAATTTTCACAGGCGAAATAAACAAGGCTTTACTCTGCCCTTCACACAGTTCAGGACAAGTAAACTACTCATCACCTATGGCTGGACACAGTGGGTCACCAAGCATGATGTCACCACTGGCATTTTGTTAAATAATTGTTTTTAAAAATGAATTTATTTACACTACAGAATACTACATGTTGATACACTGCAGAACTATCCTGAACAACAGCATGACCTAGGACTCTGGGTCAAGAGATGCCCTCATTCCTTGGTAAAGAGCTGGCCAAATGGCTGGGCCTGGAGAATTCTGGTGGAGTTATATCCAGTTGGTGTCTGATGACAAGAGGTGTTCCACAGGACTTGGTACTGGGGCCAGCCCTGCATAATGTCTTAATCAACAAACTGGACAAGGTGATCAAGCGACTCCTCAGTGAGTTTGCAGGTAACACCACCCTGGGCAGAAGCTGACCTCTTGGGTAAGAAGGCTCTGCAGATGTATCTGGACAGGGCGCACCAATGCACTGAGGTCAAAGTTCACAAGGCCAAGTGGCAGGTCCTGACATTGTGTCACAACAACCCCATGCACTGCTAAGGTTGGGGCAGTGTCTGGAAAATGTTCAGAAAAAAAGGACCTGAGGCTGCTAGCTGACAGCCACTGAACATGAGCCAGGAGTGTGCCCAGGTGGCCAAGAATGCCAGTGTCACCCTGGCCTGTACCAGCAACAGTGCAGCAGCAGGGCCAGCAGGGCCAGGGCAGGGATTGTCCCCCTGTACTGAGCACTGGTGAGGCCACAGCTTGAGTGCTGTGTCCAGTTCTGGGCCCTTCAAAAGGACACTGAGGTGCCGGAACATGGTGGGTCTGGAGCACAAGCCTTATGATGAGCAGCTGAAGCTGCTGGCATTGCTTAACCTGCAGGAAAGGAGACTCAGGGGAGACCCTGTCTCTCTCTACAGCTACCTGAAAAATAGGCTGTAGTAAGGTAGGAGATGACCTGTTTTCCAAGTGATAGGACAAGAAGAAACAGCCTCAGTTTGCACCAGAGATGGTCTAAATCATGTATTAGAAAAATTCTCTTCACCAAAAGGATCCTCAAGCATTGGAACAAATGAAAGGAAGCAGCTGAGTCACCATCTCTGAAGGTAATAAAGAAGATGTATATACATAGGGATGTGATTTAGTGCTGGACTTGACAGTATGAGGTTAACGGCTGAACTTGATGATCTTAAGGGTCTTTTTCAACCTAAATTATTCTATTATTCCTTTCAAAGCTCATCCTATTTAGACTATATGCTACATATTAGACTCTACCTGATATAAGTATACACACATTTAGTTTCCATTAACAGTTTGGATAAATTAGTATGAGTTGCTTTAAATGCTTAGGGAAAAAAAACAACCTGTTCCTCTCTATAGGTGAGATCTGAATACACCTTTTACCCTTAGCAGCTTGCAGACCTTCCTTTTTTACATGCATCAGACTCGGTAAACCTGTACAAATATTAACTACTGCAGGAGTGGATGGTTCCTGTGCCCCTACAGAACACACATGCTGGGAGGCCGTCATCAAACAGGTCAGGGTAAAGAACTCACTTCTCAATGTAAGTGATAAATTATTTGAGATGACAAAACCAAGACAGAACTGCCATTTTCTGCAAAATAAGGAGCATACAAGAAAATACTGCAGGTTCTCAGCTTCAAAAAATAGCTTTAGAAAATACGACTGTTCTCACACAAAGTCAAAGGAAGGTCAATAAAAAACAAACCACATGATACACATTAGATGATAGGCAAAGGAACACGAGTTTCACTCCCCCAAACACATTCAAATACACATGGTTTGTTGACTCACTTCTTAAACCTTATCTCACACATTTTATAAGGATGAAAAAAAGGCATTAAGAACTTAAACCATATAAGAAATTTGGTGAGGAGTGTCCTTTCTTTAACACATTCTCAAGCCCTGCCCAATGCTGAACAAAACAAGAGACACATGTAAACATTCACTTAGAGAAAGCAGAGCCAAAGACTACAAACACTATACTAGGTTTCTATGTTTCAATTTGAGAAAAAAATGCTCTGGCTGTTCTCTAATACAGTAAGGAAATTAAATAAAGAGGAAGAAAGCTTCACATATGATCTCTAATCTATGCTCAGCAGAGCTTCACATACTAAATTACCAAACGCCTATTGGCCTTACCAGGTCCTTTGTGACCACGTATCAGTGTTTTTCCCCAAAGTCATACTCATCCACTTGGAACTTAGTTGTCCTCACAAGTTCCTTCCAGAACACTGTTTTAAATGAATTTTCTACTCTTTTACGTCTCCCATCTCTTCATCTCCCATTTTGCTTTATATCCAGTTCTGGTATTTTCCCAAGACACAAATACAGAAGACAGATAAAAAATGCACTCCCTCAGCACTTGTGAACAAAATAGTCTTTGAAAGGGATTAATTTCCAAGAATCAGATTTTGAAAATGCAGCTCATCAAAAATATGCATCACATCACAATTTTTTTAAAGAACAGTCCCAACATAGATCATCTGAAGAACATGGATAAGGAAGAAAAGTCCTAAATTTTTGTCTAGAAAGCCATCTCCTAAACTTTCATGAAGACTGCCAGACAGAGCATCTGCTCAGCAGCACCATAAATTGTGCCATGAATGTTCTCATCCCTTTTCACACAATTTACTGTTACTGCAGTGTGACAAAAAGAAAACAAAAAAATTGGATACTTCTGTCAGAAATTAACAAAGCTGGCAAAGACAGACCACAAGGCTAAGGTAAGAGGTCCTCTAGAGAGAATGCAGCTGACTTCACGCCATTTCTGAGTTTTTCTAGGACAGAGGTGTTCACAGATTTTGCAACAGGAACAAAACTGCAAGACTGGTAAGATGAAAGAGCTACTTAAACAGAAAGTAGGCCAAGCACAGCCTATGTAGTGGTGCTCACATGAAACACTGGGCATTTTTGTACTATCTGAAGTAGTTGTGGGAAATACAAAAAAGCAAACTTACTGAAAATAAACAAGAAGATAAAAAATTCTGAGACAGCAAACCTGGAATGTATTTACTGAGAACCAGGAACTGCAGACATTAAAGAAAGAATGTCCCTATGTTCCTGAGAGGAGAAAACCAAAAGGCATCAATCTTTCTACTGCTACAATGCCAACAGAAGACACTACACAAGTCAGATATATGCTGCTTACCTCCTTTTCTACCAGGCGAGGTACAGTTCCAGTGCAACCCAGACAAGCCGGCTGGAAGGCAAACAGCAAAATACTCAAGGTGTAAGAGGGCTTCCTTTCTCTCTTTCCCCTTCCCGCTGCTCTTGAAGAGCCGCTGTTGTTAGCATTCAGTGCTATTCAAGGCCAAAAGCAGCATCAGTTTTCGATGTTCTGACAAACAGGCATCAATAGAGGGCACCAAAAAGCAAAACAAGTTTTCTTATTTTTAAAGAGCTTAGTAAAAGAGGAACCAACCCTCCTTCCATGAGATACTAAACAGTAAAAAAAAAAAAGAAAACCATCCTGTTAAATCATAGACTTCATCAAGTTCTGCCCACAGAAGGATTTAAATATTCCATATTTGAGTATTTAACTTGATTAAAATATAGAGAAGGAAACCACAAGTTCTGCTTCCATACGAACTGATTAAATCAAGCCTGTATCTTCCACAAGTTTTAAGAATCCTTCCTCCACAGCCAAAACAACTTTCTGACTAAAAACAGGAAAAAATAAGTTCCATGTCTTTCTTTTACCATTATTTAGACCTTTCAAATCCTTCTGAGGCAAGGGGAAGTGGAGATAATAAAGCTAAACACAAAGACTATGTGAGAACTTTGCAACTCAAAGACCTGCTCTGTAACAATTGTCATTAGATCCCCCAGCAATTCAGCCCATGTAATCTCTACAAACAAGCACCTATGACAGCTTTGACTTACAACAAGAGTACAGTTTCACAGTACATGACTACAATTCAAGAGCACGTAGGTCTGAAGAAGTAACTTCCCTCCCCAGCCATACAGTTTTTGTATTCTAGCAAGACCATGCATAAAAACCACCACAACTCTTAAAGACTTTTTCAGTAAAGAGTTGAAAAACTAACTTGACTTCATCAACAGCCCACTTTAAATTATAGAAGTTATCTTATTATAATGTCAGTAAGCCATATTAAAAAAAAAATTATTTAGATAAGCTGACACATAAATTTGACAAACCACAACAGTAACTGATTGAGCTAGTATCACCTTCTGAGCCAAATCCTCATATTTCAGAAAAAGAAAAGACAATTATACACTGTGACTTCCACACCACTGCGGGTACAAAGCAAAGAATGATCAACATGCAACCTCAACTCAGTATTTTTTATACTTTTATTAATTAAAAAACCCTACAAAGTGAACCAGATGAGAATGAATCAAATGAAGTTTAACTTACTGTCTAAGTCCATGAGATAATAAAGTAAGATTTACAAAGATCATGAAATCTTTACTTTTTAAGACCCTTTTACTTATATACAACCTTTCAGAACTAACAGTTTTTACAAGTAGTGTAATTCCTAGTAACAATTCCCTGAAAACTTTCTTAACGTGTTATTCTGAGTATATTTCATTTTTACATATATTTCATTTACATATATTCACATATATTTCATTTTTTGCCAGAGATCTGGTGATTAAGGAAGTTAAAAAAAACATGATGAACATTGAAAACATGAACCTAGCCATGAAACCTATTTGCTCTTCCATCTTGCACTTAATCATCTAATGACTGCACCCTCCTTTCTCTCACTACACACGTTAGTATCCAAATGGAGTTTTTTCTCTCTCAGAACAGCGAGTCTCTAAAACCACAGCTGCAATATCCCCTTGAAGGTAAGAAATGTAATATAATGCTGCGAAGCAGTTAAGGAGTCTGTTTGGTCAGCAGACAGCAAGATCCCCGGAATGTGGATAAATAACATAAATTTGGCAAATTAAACCAAAGCAGTTGCTTCAGCAAATTACGTTTAACAACAAGCACACAAACAGCAATACTAAATCAAACTGTAATGCAATTGTATTCAGTACCTGAATAAGGCTGACTTCTAGCAATCCTGTTCATCTTACCATTCCAGTTGTCCCACTCTACATGTGAAGACTTTATCAGAAAATGCACATCTGCTTCGAATCCTACCTTCAAAAATCTCTTTCAATATGCAAATACTATACATTCATAAACATTGTCATAACTTCCAGTACAATGAACTTCTGTATAATAACTAAGCCACTTGCACTCAACAGCTAAAATTTGAAATTAATGTCCTCAGTTAACATCTGAGCACACAGTTGAAAAACACTTCCTAAGGAAGCAAGATATAACTTTACAATTCAAGCACCAAAAAAAGAAATCCCCTTTGTGTTTTTCAGGAATAGGAGTTAACTCACGTGTATTGAGAAATACTGAGCACCCTAACACTGCTAAATCAGTGTTTCCTTAAACAGTTGTTTTTTGGGGGTTTTTTGAATAATTTAAGAGGATTACAGATGCCTAGAGACGTCATTTTACTATACGGATGGGAGGACGCTCAGTGCGTCAGAAACGCTACCGCCTCGCATATTAACCTGCCTGCCTTGAGGACAGCACACAGCAACTCAGCCCTGGAAAATCTGTTAATTTTTAGGTCCCAGCTCTACCTTTTGCCAAAGCAAATAAAGCAACTTTACCACCACCAAACAATTATATCCCTTCCCCAGATCTCGTCCACCTCGCGGGTCGCCCACGTGTAAGAAGCTCGGTCGGCTCCGGCCACACGGCCTCCTTCACCCTCTGCCTGTATGGAGG
>VZTB01004975.1:6550-50919 GCA_013397245.1 Thryothorus ludovicianus
TTTTCCATTAGGAAGAAAAAAAAAAGAAAAAAAAAAAAAAAGAGTCCTAGAAACGACCTTTTCTGTCCTGCTGAATAGAGCAAGAATATATCTTGAACTTCATTCTGGCTCTGAAAATGCCTAAAGTTGAAACAAAAAAAGCACAAGAAGAAGTTAAGAACAGAGAAATCTCTTCCATATATGTTTTCCTACCTCCCAAAACCCTCAGAGACTGAACTAAAAACTGCATAGAAACATCATATTTACTAGATGCTAATGAAAACAGCTATAGTTTTGCTGGGATCCTATTTACTAATAGCAAAAGTCTGCATTTAGAAGTACTTTGGTCACAAACATTCACACTGTTCTAAGCTAATATTCTTCCTCCAAGGGATGCTGCTTTCTAAACATCCCTTTCCCCAGGCCATTTTAATAATGCTTCCTCAGATTTCTCTTTCACTTTGCTGTGCTTGGTCTTTTAATCTGGAAAACTTTGTTAAAACATATTAAATTATAAATGTGAACAAAGCTGTTTCATGTGAATTGCCACGTTCTGGAGCAAAGATGCATTACAGTGAAAAAGCTTTCTTTAGCCATTAAACAGGGCCATGTAAGATACTGCACAGTAGTGAATACCTAAACATTAGGCTTCTAGTATTATTCACTATAAGTACTATTCCTTGAGCATATATGTTAGCAATTTTAATTAATATTCAAGGTGTATGTTGCAAAGGACTCCTCTACCAATTCTTGCTCAAGCTGAGTACCTGCTATGGTGAACAGCATCTGCCCACTCATCAATTAAGAGACTGAAGTAACAAAGATCTATACTAATGCTAATCTTAGACTGGTATTTTCTTAATATAGGTTGAATCATTTGCGGCATATTGTTTCTTGTTATTTGCACTGTAAATCTGCTGGTAGAACTTTGTTCACATTTTGTTGCTGCTCCTATGCACTTACAGCTAAAAGTTATATATTCAGTTGGACACAACTACACAATCAACTGGCAGCAAAACTGGCAGCTCCCACATGTTATAACAAAGAATCAAGTGTGCTTGGTACCTCCACATTGATGTATTTCAGGTCTTTGCAGCTACTTAGTCCTTCCAGTGCAACCAGTCCACAACGCCTCAGAGTCAAAACTTGAAGATTTGAACACTCAGACAAGGTTGAGAGGCTACAAGCTGGCAAATCTTCAAGCGTAAGCGTTGTGACCTACATGCATTTATTGATAAATAAAACTAATGTTTTGTACATTGAACATTCATTGCACAACATCATACTGCAGTAATATTCTTTAAGACAAAAAAGAGAGCAAAACTACAATCTACTAATGCTTTATAAAATATAAGCAACTAATAGTAATCTTTTTGTATAGAAAAGAGTGGCACTGATAGGTTTGATCTGTTCAATGAGAGAAGCTAACATGAAAAAAATAGTCACAGTATCATAAATAATGAGTGTAGAACAGATAAAAATAGTTCAGACCAGAAGTGTGTATAGCCTAGTAGGTCATCTCAAAATGGATATCAAGAAGAGAGCAAAAAACATGCATCCAATGAAAATTTAATAAGTGGTAAGAAAAATAAGTCCTGGCAAGCAGGAGATGTCCTTTATGGCAAAATACTATGTATAAGCTTATTAGTAATGTCTTGTTTCTAGGAGAAACTATTCCTCTCAAAACTCTGAAGGGGCTAGTTGAGCCCCTTGTGGGCCTTTATACAAAGGCAAAACCTTGTTAATTTAGCAGAAAGTAAGAGCTCTTGCCTTTTAAAGGGCTAATACAATTAATCACCTGTAATACCACACCAGCCTGCTCCACAACACTCACAGGAATTCAAAAGTTATTGTCATTGCCCTTATTCTGCACCTGGGCATAGGACTCTCACAATAATTTATATTCTGTTCAACAATAAACAGCATTCTGCCAACATACCAAAACAGAAAAAAAAAAAAAAAAGTAATAGTATGTTTTCCCATTTAATTCTCAAACTTTTATAAAGTTACCTGTTGCAAGGTACTCCAAGGGCCACTATGAATTATCTTTTCTGTACTTAGTGGAGGCATCTTTCTAACTGAACTTCTCCTTAGTTGTTTCCTTATAGTTGCTTGCTTTCTTTGGTTTTCTTCATATATTTTAGACCAAGATTTGCATGTGTTCATCCAGTTTATTCTCTTCTTTTCAATATCATCAGGAAAAATTACTTTACTAGAAGAATCTGCTACATCTTGACTACTGTCCCAGGTGTCTCTGACTTCTTCAGTAGCATTTTGCATCAGAAATAAAGTTTTTTTAATAGTTCCATACTGAGAAAATCTATCTTTAATTTCTCTGTTATTAGCATTTGGCTGGACATTGGGTGAGCTGCTGCATATGCAGTTTGTTTTATTTTCTACCATGTCATTAGCACCAACGTTAGGAGATTCTTCCTTTGCAATATGACTATTTGAAGCTTTGTCAGAGTTAAGAGATTCATCCTTTGAAGTATCACCATTTGAAGCTTTATCAAGATAACTTGTTTGTGAGTAATTTTCTTCTACTTGTCTCACTGAATTAATGCATAAATTCTTATTATTCACTTGAGAAGAGTGTTCCTTCTCAGAGCCTAGCACACTTGGGGTCAGATTTCTTTCTGCTGGAATCATCCAACTATTTGTTTCATCCATCATTTCAGCATGTTTTTCTTTTGGCCCCTCTACTTGTTTATTTAATTCCCCCTTCTCTTTTATTATTTTCATATTTTCTTTCTTGTTATCCTTTTTTATGTTTTCTATGTTATTTTCTACATTTTCACTCATCACAGCTTCTGCTCTTTTTTGTTCTAATTTTCTTTGTTCTCTTCTTGTTTGCAGTTGTTTTTCTCTTTCTAATCTCAGGCTTTCTTTCTTTTTCTCATATTCCTCATGTCTCCTCACCTGTTTCAAATATTCTTGTCTTTCAAGTTCTTCTTGTTTCTTTCTTTCCTCTTCTCTCTTTAACCTGTTTCCTACCCTTTGCCTGTTCAGTTTTTCCTCCCTTTCTTTCATTTCCCTCTCTATTTCCTCCAGTATTTTTTGTTTCTTTCTCATTTCATACTTCCATTGTTTTAAAATGGGAGCGTATTTTTTACGGACTAAAAATGCTCTAAATCCAGCTTGGATTTTCACAGCTGCTATATTCTGTTGTTTTGCCAGTTGTTGTTTTTCTTTCGCTTTCTGTTCTTCCAAGGTCTTTTTCTCCTCTTCCATTTGCAACTGTAGCTTCTTGATCAATTCCTAGGCCAAAGCAGTTAGGATAGATTTCAACCACTTTTAAAATGGGACAGGTATTGGCACATATTTATCATTAATAAATAGAATCTAGTATATTAACTGTTTCATGATAACGTTTATGCTCAAATATACAACAGTAACCTCACAGTCTATTGACCAAAGCTCACTGTACAACCTTACCTCATGTTGCCTCATTTTGACTCTCCAAGCTTCCTCTTCTTTCTTTAACTCATCTTCTATTGCAGCCTGGCGTTTCTGCATAACAAATTAACTTAAATGAATATTGTGCAAAACCCAGAACATAAAACATCCTCTCCCTAACCTCACCCATCTTCTTGACTTTCCAACAATCCAATTATGTGAATGTCTGAATATAAATGAGAAACTGAGCTGTGCATGGATCAAAATACACAGGACATTTGCTTCAGTAAAGTAGCTTTGGTTATGTACTGGGAGATGCATACCTTCAGAAAGTCAGCATCCTGGTAGTGACCCAAATAGCTGTCACCTTCCTCTCCAAGATCTGCACTACTACTGAAGATGAAAACTACTTATAAAACCATTCAAAGCACAGGCAGAAAACAGAAACATATCTGAACAACAGCATGAACAATCTCCCTTTAGTTGCACTGGTGTATGTATAGATAATATTAAAATTGTTCAAATGGGAATTTTTTTCAGTAAAGCTAAAGAAATTTTTCTGTCTGAAATTGCTTCTCAATGGAAAATGAAAGCTCAAGTCTACTTTCTCACTATTTGCAAATAAATAGCATTTCCCTCCTTGTTCAATATAACCTCAACGAAAAAAAAAGTCTCAATCAGACTGTAAGTTAGCAGCCAGAAAGTTAGCTACTTAAGTAACTAAGAAACAGGCTGATCCAGACCCACATAACCCCAGGAAGAACCAAGAGACATCAATCAAATCAAATATGGAGGATATGAAGGAAGTAGTATAAGCAATCACTTTCAACTTGGAGCATAAAGTCTCCCAGGTGTCTAAGCACGGTTTTTCATTGGCATTCAGAAGCATGCTGTTCAGACAACAGGAGACCAAGCACTAGACTAGACCCTTCTGCAAAAGGGAAAGTTAAATTCTATTTCCCACCTCCAAAAAAAGCATTCCTGCAACAGCAGCATCAAAGGGCCTAAACGTGGCCATGCTCCTCTTTCTCTAGAGAAAGACATCCTACATCCAAAAGTGATTTGTGACAGCAAAGAACCAAGAAGACCTATTAGATTTTCTGACTTTTTGGAAAGAGCTATAGCAGACCCTGAACCTTCCAAGATCAAAGGTCTTTTCATTTACTAAGCCCTACCTTACCTTTACTTACCCTGCCAACCTCACTGAACTCCCTTGCTGGTGCCAAGGTGCCCACTTCTGCAGAAACCTGTAAATTAGCTAACTGAAAATGTAGAGCTATTGTACCTTTCAAAATACACTCATTTAGGCTAAATAACAAAATTCTGTAGCCTCACAAGTATAATATCTGAGAGCAACATTTCTTCACATTCTTATGCTTTTTCATCCTTTATGATGCTCCACTCACTATAACAAAACACGACTAGATAGACTGAGAGTGCAACCAGTCAGAATTCAGTTGATGGAGCCTGAGTAAGTTTCAGATAAAGATAGGGAAAGCAAGTACTGTAACTTTTACCTAGATGAAGAACAGCAACAGCATTGCTGAACTGAATAGTTTTGGTTCTGATTACTTCCATTAAGATTTTAACATTGAAATGTGAAATTGGGGTAGGAGGTCCAAACTAGCTAAGTATTTTTTATTAGCGCACAGTGAACATTTTTCATTTGTGATTCATGTCAGCACAACTCTGATTTCTGGTACTTCGGCTGTTTTCATAATATAAAAAACTTTGTTAATCTTAAGCAATAATTTAAAATTTAGCATAGCAAATTCATTTACTATTGATTAAAACAGTAAACACATAAAAACCAATAAATATGTTTTACAACTCACTGGCAAGACAAGTAGACAGGGTTTAGGACAGTCAGAGTTTGAGATAGTAGATTCTTTTTCACATTAGAACTTGAATTCAGATAGTCTAGATTGGAACAGATTGGCTCAATATTATTCATTACCTTATGAAGAAGATCTAACTTTATTCTTTCAGCCTCAAATTGCTCCAGATGCTGCACCCTTCTTGTATGTTCCTCTTCATTTTGTTTTTCCCGTGATTCTCTCTCAGCTTTCCACTTTTTCATCCTCTCATCTTCAAGCTCAAGTGCTGGTCTACACTTCTCTTCTACTTCACGATGGACAAGACTTATGCTTGTTTCAAGACCAGCTATTAATTAACCAAGAAGACATTTTATTTAATTTCCTAATAAGCAATGGGGAACATCAAACAGTCTTAAGGTATTTGACAAGATCCTATGAGAGCCAGCAATCTATATCTCCAAGGAAATCAGAACAAGTCCTTTCCATCAGAGATGTCTTATTATTATTCTGCACACTAACTGAGTCTGCAACTACTATGCTTATTCTAAAAATGTACAAGGCAGGATTACAGAGGATGTGTTCTGTGGCTGTTAGTGGGGATTTTAGCATTGATATGCTCCAGCCCAACTCATCCAAAGGCCATGGCTAGGGAACATTCCTAGCCAATGTGACTACAAAACAAAACAAAACAAAACAAAAAACCAAAACAACAAAAACAAACAAACAAACAAACAAACAAACCTAAACAAACAAAACCCCACAAAATCCAAAATGAACAAAAAATCCCCAAATCAAAACAAAACCCAAACCAAAGCTGTGGCCAAAGCAGAACCTGCTAAGTGCCTCTGAGCAGCTATCATTTCTGAGTGATATTTTTTGATACTAATTTCTATGACGATTTTGTAATCTTGAAATGAGATAAAAGCAGAAGTGTTTGTTGATGTCAAATTAATCAAGTATCAAGCCCTATTCCATAGTGCAATGTGAAATTCTTTAAAAAGAATGCTATGATACCTATGCCAACAGAAAAGCAGGAAACAGTGATATGTTAAAGATCAACTCAACCAAATGAATCATGAGCTTGCTTACCTGTAAGAAAGTGATCATCAGTGACCACTGCATCACTGATGGACTGACTATAGTCAGGTGCTGTAGCAAGCTGCAAGTCTTCATTTTCAACTTCAAGCAGTATCTAACATAGTTTTAAATTGTTATTAAAAAACAAGAAACAAAAATTAAAAGCAGAACATTATAAAAATCTTCCAGAACAAGGATAAGCTTTTTATCATATGACAAGTACAACAACGTGAAACTTACTACTGACTGGAATCCTTACACATTGAATAATGCAAACATATCAGTCAAAATATTGTTTTCGAGAGTAACAAATATTGTAGTATTTATCAAAATACATAATATTTCTATGTTTTTTTTAAAATATTTTTAAAATTTTAACTTGGAAAAATGAATGTATTGCATTTGAGATTGTCCTGGGTTGATGCTGAATTGTACCCTCATTCATCTGTTTAGCTCAGAAATAAGCTTTGTACTTTTAAAACTGGATCTGAGAGTGAAGGAGAAGCGGTGGAATGTTTGAGGCAGTTGTTTTCAAAACATAAAGATCAGAGTTTTCAGCTTTCCTTGACACACGGCCTGTGCTCTCTGCAGTGCAGACAGCGAGAGAGATTTATTTTACTTTCTGTGAAACCAAGCACTATCTGCATGAATACTGTTATGCACACTGGGGATGAACTAGTTACAGAGCAAAGTTTTAAGACTATTTCAAAATAATACTATGGGCACAAGGATTGCTATATTTATTTCATTGTTCTTTACTGGCAAGTAATCTGTTCCTGCCCATTTATCATCTGTTCATCACATGCTTCAGGCTTATATTAATATCTGCAATGCAGCTGAAGTCACAAGAAGTAATTGTGCTGTTTTAAACAATGGTTTTCTGAAAACAAAAAAATCATGTTTGCAAGAGTGCTCACTAATAAAAGCCAGGCTGCAAATTAAAAGTGATTACATTAAATACAGTTTTATATTTTTCTAAGAAAACTTCAGTGAGTTATTCAATCAAATCCTATGAAAATATAGAAGCACTCATGTTCATAACTCTTGATTTGTCTTTGAAAGGTATAGCGATTACTATATTTTCTATAAAATAATAGAATATATTAGGAGCAAGATTAATAGAGATACATCTTCCTGACCACCATAAAAAATAAGATTAGAGAAGCTTAAAAGTGCTATCATAATAGTAAGATGATATTCTGCTAATAATTAGCAATAAAGGATTATTTAGTTTTGTTTAATTTTGTTGATTTTTGTGCTCAATAGCTCAGATAATTTATTTCAAATTTGAAAGCTTATAGACATAGTCTATTACAGTTGATGTCTTAATTCTAAGGAATTGTATATAGAAATTCATCCTAATACCTTATGGATAGTCTGATAAAAAAAAGAAACAAAACTGAACACATTTATAGGTCTCCTTAGGAGGCCACCAGAGCAAGTGTAAATTATCTAGATTATGTAATAGAATTTTGTTCACTATAAATAGTGTATAAATAAAAAATACCTTTTCATTAAGTTGTTTTGAATCTTCATTTAATTCAGAAGGATGGAAAGAAACTACTTCATAAATGTTACCTAAAGAAAAAATAAATAAAAAATTTAGTCCACAGAGAGAAAATTCCTTAGCAGTGCTCAGTTTTTGCTTACATTGTTTATCTACTTAATTTGTTTAAACTAAAATAAAGGGGCTTTTTTCCTTTCCTTCTCTCCCAGTTTTATTTAAATATGTATGGGAATCATTTATTTACATTAAAAGCAGAAAATGTGTGTAACAGAAACAGATACAATGATACTTTAAGAATACAGTGATAGCAAAGAAAGAATGAATGAAAGAGAATTCCACAGCATGAAAGAGGGCCGAACATTTTCTGTGCAGAAAAATACAGTAGCAGTTGTATGAGATAGGCCAAAAATTGCCAAAGGACTATAAAAACAACGAAAAAGAGTAAGATTTTATTACATAAAAAGAATAAATAGGGATGCTCCTCAGATATCAAAATTTGTAGTCAATATTGCAGTTCTGCTCACCAAGCCTATTGCACTAATGGAACAGACAGTGCCACCTCTCTGGCATATAAACTATGAGCTTGGCTTCAGTCACACAGCTGACAGCAATGTTTTTTTTGCTAGTTAATGGTCATTTCATCCAGTGCAAGCTTGGGCATCTCTCAAGACAGACTTTAAACATATCCTGTGGGAGTCAATGGTATCTGAACTCTGCATTTCAGCTCCTACTGACTTCATTGTAGATTTTCATGAAGAGTCTGGCCTGAGCCCTGACTCAGAGAGCAATCTCACAACTTACCTTCTTTAGCATTAGATGCTCAGAAAAGTTTAATTTTCCCTCAGTTGTCAATACAAGAATATAGCATTGCATGGTTTTATTCCCAGACATTTTCATCATGCATTCAGAAGCTGATGGAATATGTTTTACTACTTGTTCTACTTAAAAGTTTGCATCATTTTACTGATGCTTGTTAGTTGAACTTCCACTGGCAATATGAGGTGTACAAACATTGTGATTAATGCTTACTTGTACTTTGCTCATCTTCTAAGTCCTGCAGTATAAGTTTTTCAGCATCTTGATTGCTTCTCTTGATAAAGTTTAAATAGGAGAGAACTGATTCCGGTAAGTCACCTGAAATCTAGAAAAACACAACCTTTTCATCTCCTAGGCTTGAAAAGAGGTAAATACTCAACATAAGAGAATAAAGACTTGTTTTGGTTTCACCTATAAAGCATTGATGGAGATTAAGGAGCAATTTCCACCAAATTTTTTTCAAATCCTTACACTCTTCTCATTGTCTTGCCACCCACTGAATAATTCTAATTTTAATTACATTCTAATCAAATTTTAGCAATGTATCTTGCACTATCTCCAGAAACATATTTCAATAAATTGTTGTGTTTATAACTGTGTTGGACCAAGAAATTAAAGAAAAAGCATAAGATAAAAATCAGCAAATACCTGTTAGGTACAAGAGCTTTTTCTTTAAAATGTTTAGACTCCTTACAAAATAAATCAATTTTAAATTTACTAATGTTTAAAGTATGCATGTAGAACCAATGTTTCAGTTTTCCTTATTACATAGAAACTTTTTATTAGAAAGATTGTCTTTAATGTTAAGATTTTGGGAAAATGGTCTGCCTTCTCTCAGATGTGCAAATTGTAGTAGGCATAGCTGACATTCAGTATGTGACTGCATCCACACTTATCATTGATCTTCTGTTTGTGTCATATGAAATATGATTTATGAATATTATCTATCCTAATACCCTACAAACCAATCCCTTTGCTATGAATCTGAAAGACTAAAGGCAGAAAAGGACCCAAATCACTGATTTTATTTCAGAAGAAAGTCACTTCCCAAAATAAGAAGTCATCCAAGAAAGAAGACTTGAAGAACCTATTTATATGAAATTAGTATCTTATAAGAAATCTTATAAGGAATCTCCTAAACCAGTCTCTTTTAGATTAAAGTACAGATTTCAGTGAACAATCATCAATTTATTCATCCAGCTTTAATCTACCCCACCAAACCTTCCAGGTTCAGAGGACTCTAAAACAAAATCTCCAGGTCTGATCCTCTCAAGCAGGATGCTAATATTCATCTCTATTATTGTCTTGTCACCACTGGAGGTTATATTTTTACTTGAAGCAATACTACCAAGACTACTTTTTAGAAGAAGTCCTCAGGTTAGGTGTGCCAGGAAAATGTTCCCTCATCAAACAGGCTTTCCAATGCCAACACCACGTTCGTGCCACACACTACAGAAGCAGTTTGAGCTCGCTGAGCACTTACTGTCTCGCTGTCACTCAAGGGTTCCTCTGACACCTCTGTGTCAGGATCATCTGTTCCAAATGAAGAAACACTGATTCTGCTTAATTCAATTTCTACTTCTTTTTCAATTCCTTCAATATCTTCCGACATTCTACTGCCCACAGCGTCTTATCTGTTTTGAAAGCTACACAGAAAAATATAATACCTTTCAACACAGCATGAACCAAAACAAAGAGAGTCATCATTTAGCCTAAATTCATTCAGATGTATGTTGGTTTAAAACATGAAAATCTCATTCCATATCAACAAGCACAAAACAAGAAAAACATTATCTTGTCATAAGAGAATCCCCGTCAGGAAACTTCTTATAATTTTGCAAATGTTATTAAATTTCAATATTTAAAACCTCCACATGCCCTCTACTCCCTTCCAAGGATTTTTTTTAGCCGTAATAGCTACTAAGGGGGGAAAAAAAACCAACCCTTTGAACAATAAATAAATATTAATAAATACGAAATAAGACTAAGACTATAGAACGCACTCGATGAAGTTTTAATGATACAGGGAAAGCAGGGAGAAATTATGCAACCTAGAGAAATAAAAAACTTGGGGATGGATGCAGGCAGAGGGAAACCAGGTAGCTTGTTAACTCCCCCCGTCCGTCCGTCCGTCCCTCCCTTCGCAACCTGTTGCCCCTGTAGTTCGGGGAATGGAAGCAGGGAGCAGCTCCTGGCCGGCTCCCGCACCGGGACACCGGGCACACGGAGCGCCTTTCTGTCAGCAAGGCGAGGAGCAGGTCCCGGCTAAAGGGAAACTACACCTCCCGAAAGGCACCGCGCCCGGAGACAGCACCGCCCACCGCCGCTTCCTGACAGGCCCGCGGCGCCGCCCCTTTGCATGCTGGGAGCTGTAGTCCAGCGCTCAGAGCACCCGCGGTCCTCCGATCCCCCGTGTACTTCATGTACCCGCTCACCTGTCGCTCAGTCAAGCTCCTCACGGAGCCTCCGCCTTCCTGGCCGCCTCTGGAGAGCGGCCGCCCCTCGGCCCTGAAATTCCGTATCTTCCAACAGCGGACGGTCGGGAGCTCCAGGGGTAGGAGGAGAGCCCCGCACCGCGCTGCTACCGCGGGAGCGTCACCACGGCAACGGGAAACAGCGGGGCTCGGACGGACAGCGAGAGGAGCCAAACTTCCGCGGGAGCTGCCGTTTCGCGTTCTTAGGGCGTTAGGCGGCGTCCCCTAGCGTGAGACGGAGCATCTCGCAGCACCTTTCTTCGTGTTTTGTTGGATTTGTTTTTTTTTTCTTTTTTTTAGTAGTGGAATTTGGGAATGTTTGACTGTTTAGTTCTTTGTTTGTGGTATTGGGGTGGAGTTGTTTTTTGAGGGTATTTTTATTTGGTGTTTGGATTCTTTTTTTGTGTTTGGGGTTTTTTTAAAGTCATAGACTGGAATTTAGTGTTGACAATAAATTGCAAGAGGCAATTAACTGGAAAAACCCCCATAAATAAAAGCATACCAAAACCACAGTAAAGGTGAATTAAAACACTATGGGGTTTGTTTCCATTCTTGTTTGCCCAGAGAACTGCAGAGTAATGAAAAGTGGAAAGACACCAGACATCCCTTATGTGTTCCCATTATGGGGCACGGTCAGGGGCCCAGCTGGCGCTGGGGCCATGGTGGGGCTCTGGACTCTGGCATGGCCAGCCTGGCACAGCCTCCCAGGTGCAGGGGGACCAGGGGCTCAGCATGGCCCTGCCAGTGCTGCAGGCAGGGAGCAAATAATAGGAGCTTAAAAAAAGAAAAAAATTGTGAGAGAAAGGTAAATACAAATACAAATTCATAGACTCATAGAATGGTTTGGGTTGGAAGGAACCTTCACCATCAGCTCTTCTCAACAACCCACCATGGACAGGGACAACTTCCACTAGACTGGGTTGCTCATTGCCGCATCCAGCCTGGCATTGAACACATGGGGTGGGACACCCACAGCTTCTCTGGGCAACTTGTTTTCAAGCGTCACCACCCTTTGTGCTGTAAAGAATTTCTTTGTAGCATCTAATCTAAATCTCCTCTCTTCTAGCTTAAAACCTGTCCCCCTTGTCCTATCACTTGCTGTCTGTGTAAAAGTCCCTCGCTGGTTATTAAAAGCTGGAGAAAATGTCCAGTTGGAGAATTAGTGACTAAATAGAACTCAATCTAGGGAAAGCTATACAGATCAGGCAGGATGCCAATAATAACATTTTTGTGTGTTTATAAGGAGTGCATGTAACCCTGAGTCTGATGAGGAATACCAAGATGCAAAAACAGGTATAACAAAAATTGAAATCTAAAAAATAAATTTAAGGTTTGTATAGAAAATGTACATTTTGGAAGCAATGGAAAGGATCTGCCAAAAATGGTAGAGGTTTTTCCCATCTATTGACCATAGAATAAGTTGAGTACCTTTCTGAAAGTTTTAGGAATGTTAAGCAAAAAATATTTGCTTCAATGGCAACTGCTTAAGAGTTTTCTCGCCAGTGTCATGGATAAGCAGGATATTTAAATATTAAAAATGTAAATGCATCCATGTGAAATCCACCCTTTTATGTAATCATATCACTGGTGAACTTTTCAATGTGATCAACTGTTTATTCACTGGATATGCACTTAATGCTTCTTTGGCAGTAGAGTTATGCTGTGCACATACTGAAGAAAGATAGTGTCCTGTGCTTAGCAAAAAAATTTGCCAATAAACTAGATGTTTCATAGAAATCACAGAAAGATTTAATTTCATTTCATGAAATGAAGCATTTTCAAATCACTACTCACTCAACCTTATGGCTAAATGTAACAATAACCCTTACCTTAGCCCTAACCTTAAACCTAATGCTAACACCAACCCTAACAATAAAACTCCCATTCATATGGGTGGTCGCATTCAGAAAGAAACAGGGGCGGTGAGATTGAGGCCCTACCAGGACCAGCTTGCAGTTCATGTTACAGCCATGCTGTTCCTGGAGATGTAGGCTCTTTCACTCACTCAACCCTAGCCCTAAACATTGCCCTAACCCTCAAACTAATCCTAAAGTCTCAACCCACATGGGTGCTTGATTTTAGAAAGAAGTAGGAGCAGCACTGTTGGGGCCATGCCGGGCTCTCCTTGGCATGCCATTCCCAGCCCTAGTGCTCCTGGAGCTGCAGGCTCTTTGACTCCCTCAACACTAACCCTAAACCTAACCCTGGTCCTAATGACATCTCGAGACTGTGCAGAGGTCCTCATTGCCATAGGCTACACAGATTGAAAAGTGTGGATTTATCCGTTGTGGCATCCTGCCCTGATGCCCTTGCAAAGCTTTTTGGATTGGCAGTGTCCCTGAAGCTGTAGGTTCTGCAGCTCTCTGAACCCTCACACAAACCCTAAGTGTAGCTTGTAGCCGCTGAGATCCCCATCACCATTGTTGGCACCGATTCAAAAATTGTTGAGTGGACAATCTTGAAGCTGTGTTGTAATGAAAATTCTTCATTCTGTGAATTCAGAAATGAAGGGAAAGCAATTGCATGGCGTGGAATGATGGGAAGTGCATCAAAATGATCTGAATCTTCCTGAAACCTGTTGCCTGTATCCAGAAAGTCAGGGCTGGCCAACATAAGAAAATTCTGCTCTAAGGATGTGGTTATGTTGGACTTCAGGAAGAAGTATATCATTGTTTGACTGTTCTCCTTAAGGTAGGATGGAAATATTCAATGCTGGTAAAAATTTTCTTGTGTAGAAGCAATGTAATATAAAATTTAAGTCAATCTATAGAGATAATATTTTTAATTTTAGGAAAATATTTTAAGATTAACTGAATTATTATTAAAATTTCTCAATAAATCTTTGAAACCATATGAGTAATACAAGAGAACTATTGCAGATTCCAGTTTTCAGGTTGAATATAAAACTATTCAGGGCTTTTTTCCTAAATAAAATGCATCACACCATTGTTTTGATGCATTCTATTTTTGAACACCAAAAGGAAGTTCAATTACTCTTAAAAGCAGTGAAGCTTCTCCGGGGAAATTGAAAAGCCTGTTGTCTCATATAGTCTATAATTTTACAAGGTGCATTATTGACCCAATTAATGACTCCACTCCACTGCAGAGCTAGATTGAGAAGCTTACTCCAGCTTTCTTTATGCTGAAATCCAGCAGAAGAAGTTTTATAATCCAGGCATTGAGGATCTTGATAGGGTAGGCTAAACTTGTGTTTGCTGTATACTTTCTTCTAAAAAATCAAATTTGATACATAGGTAATGTGTTTTCTATGCAAAATTAGTTGTTAATGCAAGATAATTTTTGACTGCAGAAGCTTCACATTTGTCATCTCTTTGTTTCAGCTGGTATCCTTACTGTTTAGTAAATGCACTGAAGAATAGAAGAACAAGTGTATGCCAGGTTAGGTAAATCTTGCCATATACAAAATACATGCTGCTTCCAAATGTCTTTAGCAGCTTAAAATAAAAAAGACCAAAACCAAATCAAAACAAAAATACATGTGCACAGTGTAACAAAGGCAGTGGAGACTATAAGCTATCTTGATGTTTCTACTGCTGCTATTATTTTTTATGCAATGCATCAGATGACTGTCAAAATTTATAAAATATCTGGAGAAAGGAAGTTCAATTGTAATTTATAAGAGTAGTTATATTTGTTTCATAATGAACTGAATATATGATTATATTTTCAGTTGTAATTCAAAATAGAGAACAAAAGGATGAAGAGAAAAATCAAATACAGAAGTGCTATTTGAATATCTTCAGTGGAATTTTCTTGGCAAGAAATCTGTTTTCTTTCTCTTATTTAACAGCTTTTTTTTTTTATTTTTTAGATGTTAATTAAAAAAATAATCCTCCCTCCTACCCCCCACCCCCTCCCATCAGGCTCTGGATCTTATGCTTCTGACATTTGACTTGTGGCTTTTATTTGTCAGAAATAATTTCTTCAGTGTTTTTTTTTTTTTTTTCTGAGTAAAAATAGAATTTTTCTTTTGCTTTAAATGATTGCAGAATAAAAATGTCCCATCCCTGGAACTGTTCAAATCCAGGCTGGATACGACTTTGAGCTAGCTGGTCTAGTGGCAGGTGATCCTGCCCATGGCAGGGCTCTTGGAAGCAGAAGGTCTCTAATGTCGCCTCCAAACCAAGCTGTGTTATGGTTGTACGGTTCCACGTAATCGACAGAAGTAATGGATTTTCTTTTTCACAAGGTGGCAGTATTGGATTGAACTGCATAGTTGTAAGATTTTTTTTTTTTTTCTTTTCCTCTTGAGCATGTTTTCCATCACTACGTGGTATGATTATCAAAATAGGAGAAAACATATTACTGTATCTAAAATTTACATTTTTATAATTTATGCAATTGATTTATTTCTTTCTCCTGGTGTACAGCTTATAAATGTATCATTGAAAAATAAATCAGCTCGATTCATCTTTTCTTTATATCATTTACATAAATGCATTTGACCTGAATTTGACAAGATGATAGATCCTTTAGGTGAGGATTTGGGTGGAATGAATAAGAGTATAGGCCTCTCCATATGGGTATTCCTTTTTCCCATAGTGTCTATCGATTCTTTTTTTCCTCCAAGAAGTTTTGGGTCACAGAACAACAGATGGGCTCTTAAAGAGCAGACTGCCTTGGCTATGTTAAGAAGTGTCAGTTCTAAATTAATGAACCATCCAATGCAATAATTCTAGGAGAAAATGTTTGGGCTGTAAGTAATGAAAACTACTGTGGTAAAATAAGCACCAGTACTAATGCACTGTGTTACACTTTCTTCAATCAAGAACTAGCCAATGACATATCTTTCTTGTATAATACTTGATGCTGGATCTGTTATTACTTTTACATCAGTCAGGAGTCCTTGGAGTATTGTGAAAATCAAATGTCTGCTGGTTACAGTAAGTGGAAATCAGCCTCCAATTTTCTTGTAAAATGAAAGAGAATTTTGTGTCCATGAAAAATGTGATTGTGTGATTTCCACATACAAATTTGTTGATAGAGAGACATATTTAGATTAAGTCCTGGCTCAGATGAAATCACAACACAATGGAAGATCTTTCCATATCACTGCATGAAAGTTTTCAATGACAAAATGCTTGCAATTTTATGCAGAAACTTTTAACCACTGTATTTGTTGGTATAAATGTTTTAAATACTTAGTATGTTTTGAAGAAATGAAAAAAGGCCTTGTCCAGAATATTGCAACCTGAAGGCACAGATAGGTACAGTATGACTACAGTATTGGAATATCAAAGTATGATTAAAAAGTTGTTTACCTGTGTAGACTAAACTAAAGATTCTGTTTGTATACAATTCCTCTTTTTTAAGGGAATAACATTTTTATTTCTGAAAATTTTAATTGTAACTATACATTCTTACTATAATTTTGATACCTTTTTTCCTCCATCTTTTGTTTATTGTCACTCTTTTTGAGAGATCTGTTTTAGATTGTGTGAAGGCTGAAGCAGAGAACTGCGCTACTGATTCATTTGTTAAGCACTACGAATATAAATTTGCATGGCAAAGAGTGAAGCCCAGATGCTATAGCCAGGAAACTTCCTTCTTCCTCCCTGCAACTGTCTAGACATGTAGTGTGTGCCTCACAATTTGTTAGGTGATGAAAGAAAAAATATGTCTCACTTCCAATGTCTTGGAATCATCTACTAGATACTGTGCGTGAAAATTTGTTTTCACTGGAAATAAGCAAAATCATCTTTTTATTTTGTGTCTTATAGCTCAAAGGCGTTCTTAAATAGGCATGGGACTTAGGCACCATTGTCTTTCAAAAAGGAAATAAGAAATAAGAAATTTCTTCAGTGAAGCACAAACGCTTAAAACAGCTTTTGTTCTTCACTTCCAAGAAAGTTGTGTCTATGTCTTTAAGCCCAATGCAGTAAGCTTTGTTTGAAGTCTGCTTCTTAGAGTATGATGTCACTTTCTGCAGGAAATAAATTCTTATTTTTGTTGAAATCAGTCTAAATAATAGTCATTTACAATAGGATTATACATGAGATTCTGGAATTTGTTATTGTATTGCTCACTTATTCAAAATAACATTTATACATAGCTTAGCTTTGTGCATTTTTTCAGCATGTGAGTTTTCAACTCCTGGTGGCTGTAATGCAGATGGCAATATTGGTGCTGATAATTATGAAAAAAGAAGAGGAATGTAAATAAATTATATGGAACTGCTGATAACATCAAAGTCGTTTCGTGAAATTACTTAATCATCAGTTCTCCCTGTAAACTGTATTACCATTTGATTGAATCTGATTATTTTACTTGTTGATCAGGAATAGTAGAACATGTGAAAAACTTAGTTTGAGGAATTCAGCATGGTTCAATATAGTAAATGGGAGTGCATGGAAATATATTTCTGTTCTTGTTTGAAAAGCAAAACCAGTGAGAGACTGCAAGTCAGAAATACAGTTTATTAGGAAAAGGGAAAATACAACAAAAAGGAAACAAAATACATGCAATAAGGAAAAAGAAAATCACTGACAGAGTCAGAATACAACCTGACACCCTGTGGGTCAGGGTGTTGGCAGCAGTCTACTTGCAATGGTGGCTGCAGTTCTCCTGGAGTAGCAGTGATCCTGGAGAAAGGTGCAGCCCTCCACTGAAGGCCCAGTGGTGATGGATGGGCCTGTTCTTCCTCTGGCAGTCCAATGGAAAAGGCTGCCTTGGTGTTTCAAGTCTCAGGTTTTTATCCAGGTAGAGGGGCTCGGTTCTCCCCGCCCCCACTCCCGGCTGGAGCATTTCCCAATGGGATGATGGAATTTTATCAGTGGACTCAATGGCCCATTAGCAGAAGCTCTCTCCCTGGAGGATAAGGAAACAAAATAAGGAAACTGCTCTTGATGGTTTCTTATCAGCTGGCTTATCAACAGAAGATAACATCACTACCCCCCATCCCAGTTCCAACGGATGGTAATAGAATAACACACCTCTGATTATATTTTACACTGCAACCCATGACCATTTCCAATTTTTCCCGTGCAAAGAAACATACCCGTCCTATTCAGGAATGTGCAATCAGAAGTGGAAGGGACAGCTTTATTCCTTATTGAGGGATTACCCAGGAAGTCCCTTCTTCCTGGGTATCTGCAGGCATGGGAGGAAGCATTAGATGCTGAGCTGTGTCTGTTAGCAGGTGACAGCAGTTGTCCCCCATGTAATTGATAGTAGGACTTATCAGTGTCATGGCATGCAAAGTATACCAATGAGTTACAAACTTTATTGTTTGAACCTGTATTTTAGGTACAAGCAGAGATCTAATCTAAGGAACATGTATCTTCAATTTGAACAACAGCAAGCCACAATAAATACCAACACAGCTGTTGTCTCTAATAACTCTTCCACTTTGAATCTTTATTCAGTCATTTATTTTTCTACATATAGCAACTGCAATAGCGTGAGTAATTCTCATGGTATTATGTGGAAGGTAATCTGTACTGAATTAACACCAGCCTGGCCACTTTTCAATTCCATCATTTCAAAAACTATGGTTTAAGAACACCTCCAATGACAGTGTTCTCATAAGGTTCATATGGTTCTCCAAAACCTGCTGCTATCTAGCCAGAGTACAGCGCAAATAAATTACTTTTAGTCTTTCAAAGTGCATCTGTATAATCAAATGTCTTCATCAAATCTTAATTTATAATAATGTAATCATCCTTATTTTATATGATGATTTTATATTTTGAAAGATTTAAACTGTCAGGAATAATGCATTCTGGAGTCAGCTATTTGTGCTAGAAAAATTGATTGAAATATTGAAGTTAAATTTATTTTATATCAACTGTAAGTACACTTGATTTCAACCTTAATTAAGTGTTGCTGAAGTATAATGATGGTTACATTATCATTTACCATGAAAGCTTTTGAGTTTTGTTTTTAGGATGGCTATAGCTGGGGAAATGAGTTAGAGAAGATTACATTTTTTATTGCTTTGTAAGAAACCTTTTAGAGGCCTAGGATTTCTCCTCTGCATACATTCCCTGCTACAGTCTCTCTAATCAGACTCTTTATGATGAACTTTCCCATTTCAATTACTGTTGAAGGTGTATTTTGTCGGTCTCATCAAAGATGCATAATCTAGGGCCAATATGAGCTGTTCATTCCTCTAGTCTACGGCAGAACATGTCGTGGCCAGATTCTGTAGTACTCACAAAAGGTTGCATTACATTAGGTCTAGAATAAATTTTTGGTTTGTGCTTATTAAAAGTAAGTATGAGAAAAAAGATTTAGTATTTCAGGGCCGAGTGGAATTAAAGTGTTTCCTGGCTCTCCTGGCTCCATTTGGGAAAATCACCTTGTTCCTGCCTGCGCTGTGAATGTGGTTTGGGTTGCTTCATTTATCCCTTTGGCTTACAATTTTCGTGGTAGTGCAATGGCTATGATGCATCTTGGATCATATTTAGCAAATTGATTGGAATATTGCTGCTTGCAAGTAATCCTTGGAGAAACCTGAATATCAATAAAAGATCAAGACTTGTACAATACATCTATACTCTTATCAATAAGCATATATCAAATGCTATAAATATATATATTTATGTGATATATTTATGTTATGTATATAACAGGTCCACAATCAATGGAACAACAGAATTGATGATTTTATTTCTAAATACAGGAATGAGATCCTGACTGAGCAGGCATCTGTGTAGAACATTCTGAATGCTATATAGCATGCTGTAAGGAAAAAAAACACAAAATATGACCTCTAAAAATACTGCAATGACCAGAAATGTGTACACCAATCAGAAGTTATTAAAAAAAAAAATGTGGGAACCCAGAGCTTGTCTCTGACTGCCCTGAAGGCTCAGAAACCCAGGCAGGGGGGTCAGAGACCTTGGCACAGAGACCAAGACACCTGTGGTTTGGATTCTAGCCCATGGAAATTATTACCAGCTTTATGTGAAGAATTACAAGCCACAAGAGTTTGAATAGAATAATAATTAGTCTGTCACTGGGTGAAAAAGTAGATTTTGGGTTTTTTATTATGGTGTGTAGGTAAGGATAAGATGAAGGATCCTTGTGGTTTTTAGGCTTCTTCCTCCTCGTTCTCCTACTCCATTTTCCTGCTGTGATGATGGCACTGTTGATTGGTTTAGAGTAGAAACTGACTAACATAGGTGATAGGTATTGGAAAGTAGTTGTAAATCATGTACACAAAGTTTTTAGTATAAAGAGCAAACACCACCCCGGGGGCATAGAGTGTGTGTTGGACTGACCTGCCAAACAGAGTTCAGCAGGTCAGAGAAAGAATATAATAGATAAGGTAAAATAAACAACCTTGAAACCAGAGCTGAAGACTCTGAACTCCTTTGATCGCTGCTGATGAAAAAAGGACTTTTAACATCTCAGGAACATTTCTATAGCACAGAAAACCCGGAAAAAAAACCACCAACTTATTTAGTAAAGGATTAATTCTTCAAGATTTGCTGCTATTATCTGATGTGGATTGTCTGATTTCTTTCTATTATATGGGTCACTATTGCTGAGATTAAGCTCTTGAAGAGCTTATTTCATGTAGAAGCAGAGGGTTCTGGTCACTGAAAGCTGAAAAACTTCATGCAGCTGAAAAAAAATTAATGGAAGTCCTGGTATTTTTTACAGTGCTAGGTACCACAAAACACTTGATATGCTTAGGTCTCCTGGCATATGTGAACCACGCAGAGAGGTAGAGATCCTCATATGAGAAAATTTGGATAGGTTTTGCACTGAGACTCTCAGAAACAGTGCTTGAGGTCTAAAATGAGCTTGCAAATTGGTACTTTCTATACACATATTTAGTTATTACTCAAAATATTTCCTGTGGCCTGGTAGCAGGTAATTTTGTTTACTTCTTTTGAAAAGTCCTTTAAAATATTTGGGGTCAATTATTTTGGAAGTTGTTAGGAATGTTTCTGACCAGTGATCTGCTATCCACTTTTGAAATTAATTCTGCATTATGGGCTTTTAATAACGAACACTACAGTTTAACAGCTTAATATGGTTCAATATGCTTCTATGGATCAGCTGTGAGTCCTGTGATATGACTTCTTCCACAGACTTCTTAGGTGAGTTACCTAATTTTTAATGGGTGCTGAAGATAATTGATGATTGCAGATAACTCAAAAAGCATATGTGTCCAGATTTAAGATTACAAATGCATTTGCAATGTATTTTTAAAATCTGTTCTTTGAAAATCCATTCATTGCATTCAGGATTTCTCAAGTGATTAATGGTGACCCCATTATGTCGATGGTGCAACTAGACTGTGTGCTGGTATACTTGACTGCAGTTTTCTTGAACTGTTGTAGGAACACAGACTTACCACCTACCCAGCTACTGCAATCATTGGCATCTTCCATGAGAGAAAAAAACCAAAATCATTAATAGTATTTTATATATTCTTGGTGATATGTAATGTTCTGCTTATAGTTGGTGACTATTTTGACTAAACCCATGGAGTTGTTGAAATGGAATATTTATACTGGGAAAGGACAACTTTTGCCAAGTTATCTAATTTTCAAAATGTAGAAGCAGTAGATCTTGAACTGACTCTTCAAAACAGGAAAATGACATGTTGTTTAGCATCTCTGAGCTGATAATTGGTTTAAAAATATGGAAGATTCCCACAAAACAATTCAAATATTTCTGAAGATCCATCCTGATTTAGAATGAGAATCTCCTGGGATTTTCTACATGAAAAGAATTCCACTCTCCAAGTTGTTTGATAGTTTAGTTTTACTGATATTGAAGTAGGCTATTGGGAAAAGCTAGTTGATATTTGTTTGAACACAGCATAGTATTTGCTTTGTCCTCCAAGTTTGAGCTGTGTGTTGAAGAGAGATCAATTACTACTAAAAAAAGTTGGAAAAGGGAGACTCCTAAAGATTTCAGGGGGGAGAATTTCTGTCAATTAAAAGGAGTAAAGGAATAAATAAATAAATATTCTCAAAATTTGGTCCATATTGAAGTTTCTACATCTGAGTTTCTGTGGTTTTATTTTTATTTTTTATATATTTTATAAAATGTGTCCCCTTTACATTCATTATTATAGCACATTCATTGTGCTTTTTCCAATAATATTTAGCTATAGTCTATCTTACTGCTTATAATTTCTACACTGAAAATACTTTGTGTGGCTAAGGGTTATAGTCAAAATTCTTTACTTTAATCCAGATACGTAATTATTTTCTTTTTCTATTTAGATGTATTCTTGAATAATTTAGAGCCTAAAAGAAAGTTCATAGAATCACAGAAGGGCCTGAGTTTGGAAGAGACCTTCGACATCATCTAGTTCCAACCCCTCTGCCATGTGCAGGGTACACTTTCCACTAGATTAGACTGTTCAGAGCTACACCCAATCAGGATTTGAACACTTCCAGGGATGGGGCATCCAGAACTTCCCTGGGCAACTGTTTCACTGCCTCACTAGCCTCAAAGTAAAAGATCTAATCTAATCTAATCCTACTCACTTTCAGTTTGAAGCCTCTGCCCCACGTCCTGTCACTATGTGCTCCTGTGAAAAGCTTTTCTTGAAATTTCTCGTAGGCTTCCTTCAGGTACTGGAAGGCTGCCACTAAATCACCCAGAAGCCTTCTCCAGGCTGATCAAAATTGTCTCAGCCTTGCTTCATAGGAGAAGTTTCTGTCACTCTAATGATCTTGGTGACCTTTGGACTCACTCTAGCAGGTCAATGTCCTTCCCCTACTGGGGACCCCAGAGTTGGATGCAGCACTCCAGATGCTGGGTGAATATTGGGTGCAGGACTCAGAACTGGCTGCAGTTCCTTTCAAAAATATATTATAGGATCATACTGTTGTTGTCTGTACTATCCAGTGCATATCATAGGAAATGATACATGTGCAAGGATGAATCATCTCCCACAGAAACATTTCTGTACTGAATTCAGAGGGAAAATATCCAACTAATTTAATCAACTAAATAATAGCTAGCACTCACTTGGGTGAAAATTCCTGTGTGCAACAGTCTTTATAGGTGATGGAGTTAAATGATTTTGATTTCTTTTGTAGGTGGAATGCTGTGGAAGATACAATGCCACACAGTGGGAAAGGAACAAAACTTTTACAAAAGTAAAATAATACTCAGTTCCTGTGTTCATGCACAAAATACAATCTGAAGAAATGGTTTTGTGATGTCCCAAGGGATTCAACATAGAGTACGGTAAGAATTAAAAAAAAAAATTCTTGAAGTATATGACTTTTGTTACTAAATAGACTTCAGAAAAAGAAGTATAAAACATATTTTCCTTCAAGATGTGGCTTACAAATGCCCAAGTTTTAACAATGTTCATTGTTTTGTCTCTGGTCACTCGGAAACCTTGGGTTTTACTTATTGGCTGTCAGACACGTAGGCAGTTCTAAATTAAGGATGCTTCAATAGAACAGGAGTTAGTTGTGCCTGATCAGTATCACAGGGAAATTAGAAGTGATTTAAGAAGCATCTTGGCATAAACCCATGCTGTATAAATCAATGATGACAATGGAAAGCGGAAGTATATAAAAAGTATACAGTACATTTTCTATTTGTAATTGTGAGTAATGTCTCCACTTGTTTATATTATTTTTTTCAGAGCATCTCCGATGCTTTACAGGATAAGTGGAACGACACTGAAATATGATGTGTTTTGTGAGACCAGACCATATTAGTGTTTATGTGTCTTAATATCAAGGGACCAGTTTGCATAGGACCCCCTGATATCACCACCTGAGCTGGAGCAAAGTGATACATATTATCATCTCCTAAAAACCTAACACAGTGTTACTAGGACCAGCCAATGAGGACAAAAATGCAGTGGGCAGTGGCTGCTTTGTGACAGTGCAGAACAGTAAATAATGGGAAGTTGTCCAGTGACAGCTGCTTGTCTTGTTTTGCTCATCAGTTCTGAATTTCTCCCTGTTTCTACAAACCCTAGTCATTAGTAAAAAAAAATTACTTCTAAGTATAGAAAACATTTATGTATATGTTTTATTATATTTGTACCTATTTAATCTACATAATTTGATAATTGGTTTAAAAAGCAATATAATAAATATACATTTTAGCCTGGAAGATAGATCTATTTCAGCATGCAAAATTCATAAGAATCAATGAAAACTTGAAAATATTCCTTTCAACATTTACTTGTAAGTTATTCTCTCTGTAAAACACACACAAGCAAGTTGTATTTTGATTAAGTCAGAAGTCCTGGAAAATTNTTAAAAAAAGAATCCCTTCTAAGTATAGAAACCATTTATGTATTTATTGTATTTGTACCTATTTAATCTACATAATTTGATAATTGGTTTAAAAAGCAATATAATAAATATACATTTTAGCCTGGAAGATAGATCTATTTCAGCATGCAAAATTCATAAGAATCAATGAAAACTTGAAAATATTCCTTTCAACATTTACTTGTAAGTTATTCTCTCTGTAAAACACACACAAGCAAGTTGTATTTTGATTAAGTCAGAAGTCCTGGAAAATTTCCATGCAAAAATGTCAAATTTCCTTAAGAACAAGTTGCTTAATTCAGATAATTTAAATAATGCTATAGCTAATGTTCCACAATAGACATTATGGATGTATTTTCTTTCTGGCAATTAAATACCAGAACCTATCATACCATACAAAAAGTTCTAATCTATGTATTTTAAAAGTATGTTCTTATAAAGATGCAATATAAGTTCCAAAATTGACGTGATTTTTCTTGACTTCCCTTCTTATGTACTTGACAAGGGATGTGAAGAACATTTAAATACATAGTTTGAAAACGATGCTCTAAACTTAATGGAAATTACTGTCAGCCTACTAACCACACAGGTAAGACTAATTCTAAGCAAAAAACCCACAAAATTCTGGTATTTTTATTGGGAGTAAAAATCAATCCAGAGCCATTTGGTTTTGACATGTTCCACAAATTTTCTAAATATTTCCCTCAATTTTAATTAGAAGAAAGATCAAGCACTTTACCAACTATTGTTTACCAACAATCTCCCATGTATTCCAACACTATCAGAGGTTATGCTGTCCAAAGACTGTAAAATGAAGTGATTGACCAGACTTCTGAAAGCAAACAGCATTTAAAGGTCAGGAAATCGTTAAAGAGCATGTAAAAACTCTGCACCAAAAGACCTCTTTTGCTCTCTATTTGTACAGAACCTACTCCATGAGTGTACTAAATCAAACAAGACAAAACAATGAAATCTCTTCTCCCACATATCTATGAGAAATCTTAGTTTGACAAAAAGAATAGCGTTCAATATCAGAACAAAATCACATGAATAACGGCAGAAGGAATTGATTGTTTGTTCCACAGATACCCTGAAGGTAGGCAGAAGGCAGGAAGGATTTTTAATAATATCTAAAATTGTGAGGTTGAATATGAAATCTGCATTTTTACTCAGACAATTAAAAGCATGGCCTATTTTACCTCTTCCATATGTCATACCTTCCCATAGATGCATGTAGTAAAAATATTCTGGCTATGAAGTGAGCCAGCTCAATAATGAAAAAATTTCTTTTTCATACTCTAATCCTCGCTAGAACAGATCATGACTGTCTCATGATCTTCAATATCACTGATACATTCTTGTCAGATGGCAAAGGCTATTATCCCCATTCAAGAGTTAAGACCAAGAATCATAGAATCATTTCCTTTGGAAAAGGCCTTTAAGATCATACAATCCAACCATATTTGGATTCATAGGGTACTGAAACCTCTAACAATTAACACCAAATTATGTGTTACTTGAAGTAGATTTCAAGGGTCTTCTGTGAATGTGGAACCAAGTGATTTGCAGGACATCCCACAGAAATTCTGTACTGATGCAGAAAATTCAGCTTGTGTCTTTAGACGTGCTAATCATTCTCCTTTACATCCTCTGCACTGTCGTTCATAGGAGCCCAGTTAGCAGTCAGATTGGCCCAGTCATGTGTGAGTTTTAACACTTTCTTTGTTGTTTTTAGCCTCACTCTTTTTCCTTTCCCAGATTTTTTGATCATCCTCACCAGCTATTTAGAAAAGTCAGAAATAATAATATTTAGCCAAATAAACTCTCCTGAGCATTTCTGTGGTGCAAGAATTCTCTGATCCATTCTTATGAAAATCCATTACATTATTTTCTCTAAAATTTGGACCAGACTCGACTTGCAATCATGATATTGACATTTGGGTTTTAATATGTTTGGGTTTTGCTCATGACTATGGTTATGATAGTATGCTACAAAATTTTGTGTTTTAAAGTTTGAAGTTCTATGTTATTCACTAGCTGGTTAACAAATCTTTCTGATTAGCTGAGTATTAGTTTCCTGAGTGCTCGGATCAATTTGTTCAAAGTGATGTAAATAGTATTATATAGTACATTGCACTTCAAAACACAGGAAGCCCTTTATCAGATTTGGTCAAAAAAAAATTTATTAAATGTTGCTTCCTTAGTCCTTTACTTTTCCTTCCAGTCCTTCCCTGTTTTGTCCTTATCTCTTGTGTAATTTAATCTCAAGAAATTTCACAGTCTTATAAATATTGGAGTCCTCAGATCTTTTCCAAGGAGTATTGTTGTTGGCATCTTTTTTTGTCACTCAATGTCTCTTGCCAATAATTTAATCAATAGCTTTAGTGGTTCAGAGTGGAGTGATCTTGAAACCTTAAAACATTCTTTATCCTCTGATCAATGAGGTGACCTGAAACATCTTGGGAATAGAGGAAAGTATAGTATTGCAAGCATATGTGGTAGCTTTTTTTATTTAAAACTTCCCTTTCAGTAATCAATTTTCTGATTATTATATGTTTGGTATCTTCTTTTTATTTAGAATGAAAATAATTCCACTTCAAGCGCTTGCCACAGGCTGAATTTTTTACTTAGAGAACTTCAAGTTCAGGGGACTGCCTCCTTCTTTCAAGAGTTACATTTTGGGAAGTATGCAATACTTCAGTTAGTGTGATGCATCTTCTGAAAACGTATAAATACTTCTATGCAGTCCACATGGGAGGGTTCCTCACAATTTTAGTACAGTAAATTATATCCAAATCTAATAATTACCTATTCATGTCTCACTGGTTTGTTACACTTCATGAATCATGTTCCCTGTTTCAAAAGGATATTGAGGATGAGATTACCTGGCTAAGTGCAGCTATGTAAAGTTGGACAAGTATTCTTGAGCATGTGAAGTGTAGGATACTCCTGTAGAGTAGCAATTCATCCTTTTTCCTAGGCAAATATTATAGAATGACATCCTCTTAGAAGTACCCTTATTTCGCTGGTTTGAGTGAAGCCTACTTGCCCTAACTTATAGTGTTTACAACTTGAAATGGTTAACACTAAATGAACTGGATCCCACTTCAATAATACATAATCAAGAATTCAGAGTCCCAAATAAAATTACATGTGAAACTTGCTTTTTTCCCTAATATATCTTTATTATAGAATGAATTTCAATTTTGTGCACATACATTGGCTTTTCACAATAGGCTGAAATCCAAGTTCTTTTAAAATGTACTGTGGTTTGTACACAAATAATATTTTTGGATGAACTGAAGCAACTTCCAAAGTCCTAAGGAAAATTCTGCTTGCACAAATGAGAGAAGAATGTGACTCTGTATGTAAGGAAATGCTCCACAATACCTGATAAGACATGTATAAAAATTCAAATTCATACTGGATGCTAAAATCTCCAGCAAGCACACAGATAACTAGACAATAAACAGATGTGTGTGTGTAAGAATATTATATATAAAATTGTCAGTACTGCCACATATATTGCTCATGCTTACCAGGAATAACTATAAAATATCACTTTTAATATAAAATTTAATAAAAAGGAATAAGAATGAATACAGGATAAAATTTATAGAATGGAAAGTTAATTTTTTTTAATGTTTTGAAATACAAAAATGGAAACAAGTATTTGTTTGCCAATTTATGCAATTTCGATAGGTATCCACTAGAGGACAGAGGGAGCCTAAGAATAATGCAGGTGATAGAAGAAATAAGCATAAGATTTGCAGAATGATATAAATGCACACCTTATACATAGGTCATACTTAAAAACATATAGAATAAGTCTGAAGCTGTGCTACATGGCACTGTACTAACAGAGAAAATGATGCTGAGAGACTGTGCTTCAAAGGAATGGCATGGGAAACAATCCTCAGTAGCTGTGTTAAAGCTCTGTAAGTTAATACGTGGATCCTGTTCAGCTAATTAAAAAGTTGTGTCACTAAAATTAAATGTCCTTAAAGGAATTATTAGTGCAAGTGTGAAGGCAGAAATCATAACTGCATAAAATCTCTATAGGAAGTGAAGAGAGAAAACAAACTGTGGCTGGGCAATCACTTTCATTTGGCTTAAAAACACTCTCCTGCTGCAGAGTGATCCCCCTGCCTTCAAGTCCTTAGCCTTAGTCCCACACCTGGCTGGGCAGTGGCACTAGTAGCCATGCAGCTCTGTGAGGAACTGATTTAAGTCTCTGGTGGGTCCAAAAAATAATCCTGCAATAAAATAGTGGTTTGTCTTATTTTTTCTGGTTATTTTTTTTGTTTGTTTTGTTACTTATTTTGGGTTGGGATTCTGTAGTTTGTTTGTTTGTTTGTTTGTTGGGTCATTTTGATCAACACTTGTCCAGTGTAAAATATATATACGTTGCAGGGTTAGAATTTCTGTTCTTCCTCTCTGTACATAGGGTGTTCTAAACCCTATCCGAAAATTAGGGTCCCTCCTGTTCTTAATATTTGCCTCACCTTGTTATGATCCTGGATGCACAATGGTTAACCCTCAGTAAAATGACCCTGAATCTTACTCCCAGTGCACTCTCAGTGTCTCATGACTTGAAATTTAAAAATGGTTTCAACCTTTTGAGAATAATGAAACTGAAAACACATTGCCTATCTCTGTATTTGGTTCTTCAGTTATTACAACATTAGATAATATAAGGGAATGGGATCAGCGTCAGCACTACATCAAATAAAAACTCATGGTGTTCACTGTGACTAATGTTTGCAGAATTCTCCAGGGGGCTTAGGAAGAGTTCAGGTAGCTCTGAATAAATCCTACACTGCTCAGTTTAGACTTGAATTTTTATAGGGCTAAAAGTACAAGCTAGCTGACATGTAGCAATGTAGCAGGCACTTTGAAAATGCATAGTCACTGATGGTCTGAGAAAATTTTTGGACAAAAAAATTAACTATATGTCTGTCTATGTGGCTAGACAGGCCGAGAAAAAGCAGTGGTGTGAGTGCCACCTAGTTATTTTGTTTTCATGTTCTGAAAGAAATAGAAATTGCAGTTATTTGGTTTGCAATTATATAGCTCATACTACTCTGTTCCTGAGGGAACAGGATCTGCAGTTCCCACAGGGAATTTGTAATTTGTGTTTGGTACTCATCCAAAGCTAATGTAATCAATGTCAGTTCTGTGAATGTTGTGTGCATGTTCTGAATGGGAGGTTCCCAAAACGCTATTGATAGAGCTACTTCAGCATAAAAGTCATCGGGAAGACGTGAAGAGGTTTACATATTTTAAATACTAGTTTGGTCTAGAATATTTTTTGATAATTTCATGTATGACATCCAAGATTTTGAGGATCCAAATTCAAAGGAACAGGAGAGATCAAAGAGATGATTTGTCTAGAATGACCCTTTATAATGAAAATTTGAAACAACTTTTTATTATATGGATATTACCATGTGGAAAACTATCATGCATTAACAAAAAAAACCAAAACCCCAGAGCCAAAACAAACAAGCAAACAAACAAACAAACAAACAAAAAAAACCCCCAAAAAATAACATCTAGCATAATAATACAATGGAGAAAATTAGAGAGAGAATAGGAGAACAGCTTTTTCTTAACAAGTCAAGCTTACTAATCTTTTAAGAATCTCTAGATAAGCTCCCATTCTTCATTCCTATAAAAACATCTAGAATTCTAAGAGTATACTAAATAATGCCCTTTTTGCTTTAGCAGATGTAATGACATTAGCATATGATCCCAGTGAACTAACGATGTTTCAAAATAAAAGGTGACCTTTCTTTCTTTAAAGAACATTCTTAAGCCTCAATTATGCTAAATACAAATGCAGACAGTCTCATATAATGCTTTGATCACAGAACTTATGGCATTTATTCCTTATGACAATAAGGTGATTAGAATGATCTGTATGTTTCATATTTCTAAAAAAAATCTTCCCAGATAGATTCCATCATGTAGTGATGAGAATAGTACATGTTTATAGTGCAATTTTTCCCAGCCTGAACTATTTTAAACTACATTAATTTTTTTAAAATATTGAATTAAATGAAGGGTTTCCAAAGATTTAATGTCAATATTTTTAGATCCACTGGATAAAGCATTTCAATACCATGAAAATACATTATTTTTTCCCCCTTGTAACTTACTGGAATTTGAGGCCCTAAAATATCTTTGTGTACAAATAAAAATCAGTGTTCTTATGCATTGTTAGTAAAAATCTTAGATTATTATGAATTAACAACAAAATGAATATGAATTTACCCAAATGCAATTACATTCCAGTGTGCCCAGAGATCATGAAGTGTAGGGCAAACTTAAAGGGCCTCCCAGGGCAGGTAGAAGGCATGATAGCTTTGGAGTATTAACTAGTACAATGCTAGTATTAGGCATTTATGATGTCCACGGGAAGTGAGGGAAGTGTATCCTTCCCCTTTTTGTTGAGTGTAGAATAAAGAATATAATAATGTCTCAAATGGCTGGGTGGTGCACCCCATACCCTCTTCACTCTATGAAATAAATGCCAGTGGCTTACACATTTTTTAAGACTTGGAATTGCAGTGTAATTGAATTGTTTATGTTGGAAAAAACCTTTAGGTCATTGAGTCTCATCATTAACCAAGCACTGCCAAGTCCACCACTAAACCATATCCCCAAGTGCAACATCTACATGTGTTTTAAATAACTCCAGGGCTGGTGACTAAATCAATTCCCTGGACAATCTACCTAGTCCCACATAGATCTCTGCCTGTAATTCCACACTTTCCCTGCATTGCAGAAGTCACAAGTTTACTATCTGGCTCTCTGTCCTATTTTAATACAGATGGCTCATGTTAACATAAAGTATTGAAGTCTAGTACAACACATGATTCTAAGACACTATGTTATTTGTAAACACCATGAATTGAGAATGAGTGTATGACCCTGAATGACATCATTCTAGTCTGTCAATGGCAACACCCATCTATTTGAATGGCTACATTGAAACTGATTATGATTCTTCAAAGTCTCCAGTGCATCTTGGCAAAGCATTGTTTCATTTAATAGCTACAATTTCAGGAAAAAAAAATTGCAGAAGGTAAATGAAAAATTTCTGAATTTCTTGACTCTGAACAAAATTCAAATTCAATTATTTGATCAGCATGACTGTACAACCTTCAGTACCTCACCTCCAATATCCCTGGGCTGGTATCTGTTCTCATGTCACATCCATCATGCTCTTATTTATAAGTAATTCCATTAATCAGTCATTATCAGAGTGATGTTTCATATGTTTAGGTGGATTTTAATATTTCTGTGACACCCTCTTACTTCCTTTACTAGATCAGACACAGGTACATATCAGTTGTTGAGGAGCTCATAGGAATAAAATAAAAAGCTTTGGCAATATCTCTACATTCACTGCATGAAAGTAAAAACAAGAAAAATTGAAGGTTAAATGTCCCTAGCTTCAATCTTGCAAGCATTTTGCTCATCCTAAGCAAGCCTTATTGGAGCTTTTCTTGTGCTTAGGTATTGTGACCCTTTCTTTTCTGGATCAAGTCTTATGTTTCTAATCAAGGGTATGTTTACATAGCAGCCCTTCCTCTAAGGGACTTTCTCCTATCCTCAGCCATCCATTTCCATTACTGTAGGAAGAACATTAAGGTTTTCAAGTCTTTCAGACTATCCTCTGGCAAATACATTTGAGAGTGGCAACAGATGCAAAAGGTCTGGGGAAGGAATGACGGATGGGCACTCAGGCAAGGACGTGTCTGCCTGTCCCTGTGAGCCCTGACTCACACAGGCACATCACTGCAGCAGGGCTATGCAAGCAGGTCTGTTCCTAAGGCATGGCACTCAACAGTTACCCTGTTAGCACACCTCCATCTGCTGCTCTGCACCTCTGCCTGGTGTGATTCCCACACTCATCACGCTGGTGATGACCGTATGGAAGCCGCTTAAAATGCTCACAATATTTTCCTTTACCAGAAAGAAAATGACTGTTTTTTCATTACTTCTGAAAGATAGCTGTGTGGACTAATAATTTTCAAATCCTCAACATAACCCCAGTAAGTTAAACTTCCTGTGAAAATTTACAATATTAGAAAGTGGAGATATTTTTGAGAAACTAAAATTTATGACTTAAAAGCAAATAACAGAATCATTGGTATTTCCTTTACAAAGTGCTTTGTCATGTCACTGTTAAAGATCATAGATTTCTTAGTGATTCTTTCTTCAGTGCACTAGCTAAAACCTCCAAGTGGTGATATTTTTTTCTGCACATATTTATTATATTTTACAAAAATAATAAACATAAAAGCAAAAATCTAAGGAAAAACATATTTAGTATGTTGGAATGACTCTGCAAACATGAAAAGAACCACTGGAATATTTCTCAATATTTACTTATAACCTTTTCAACTTCCTCTCCCACAAAACTATATTGATTTTAAGTGCATCATAAATATATAAAAATAATCTTTCTCATAATGTTGTACTTGGCTTATTTGAATTGCATGCATTTCATTGTGTCCTTCATAACCCTAAAAGCCAAAGAGGAATTCTCCAGGAAGAGAAAGGCCAGATTTTTATCTTCCTTACTCGAGTTCACACACATCTTACTCGACCACATTTAGTGGCACTCCTCAAGTTGGAAAATAGTGTGATCTAGGACAAACTCTGAATCACAAAGCTTTCTCCAACATTCTGGAGACAAGAGATATCTAAGGAACTGAAGATATGTGTTCCCTTTGCTGCTTTCATGAGATGATAATTTGTTCATGGTCAAATTGAGATGAGACAGTATTTCCTATAAAATATATCATGTAGTATACTGAGTGAGTTATGTGTATACAGGATGCACTAGGATTGAATGAGGATTATGAGAAATGTAAATAGAAAGGAGACATTTAAAAAAGTTTAAAAAAATTTTAAAAACTAAAAAAGTTTTTGAGACCACCACTGAATCTTGATTTAGAAATAAACTGTTGAAATTAGCTTTGAAATGTTGCACTTAGGACAATAGAGAGAGACTCAGAAATTCTAGGTTTGGAGTTTTTTCTGCCATTGACATGCTGGGTCACTGTTGGGAAATCTTTTAATCTCTTATTGTTCCAAAGCCCCATGGAATAACACTTCCTCTTTGGCTTCATATGACTTATTTGTATGAAATATGTATTTTGGATATATGGCTTGCTTTTTAACTCTGTACATTTGTTTAGTGATCTTTTCTAGGAGTCACTGGACACTACTACAATAAGTAGTAGTTTCACTGTTGCCCAAAAGGCTGCTTGGATCAGGTTATCCAATGGCAAAAGTCAAAATTCACTTGCAAGGATCACAATAAAGTAATTTATAAAATTGAAATGAAGCTGTCTAAAATCCAGCCATCAGCAAGCTGTGTCTGCTCCTATCAGCAACAATCAATGCTTCTGCTCTCTTGCAGGGAGAAACGTGTTCAGCTGTTTTGTTGAAGCCAGATAAATCCAGACAAGAGCCAGAAAGCTTCATCCACAGATTTGCACAAAGTTTATACCATCAATAGTAATTCCAATCTAAAAAGACCCAAGTTTGGACAGCATTTCTGTTTATATTAACAAGACATTGCTACCAAATGTATTTTATTTCTGTACTGTTAGGGTAAATGATTGTAGACATTTTCATTAGCATCTAGCACAGAAAAACAGGCAGTTTAACAAAGATACAGAAAATAAAATACTTCTTCTGAAATGTATACTGTCAGATATAGTACACTGGAGAAAATACTGAGATAATTTTATGGTTCCTGGTTGGAATGTCTAGGATTTTTTAGCTGTCTGGCTGTTTATTTTTGCTTTGTACTGCAAAAGTGGCTTTAAAGAACTTTTTCAGTAGGTATTATATTTTCAATATCCCTGAGACATTGCTGTCAGATTATTCTGGTGAAAAAGATAATCTGAATGTTTAACTAGCCCAGGAAAAGATCTGAAAATCTGAATTCTTGCCTTTTTATAGTCTAAGTCAGACTTCTCATCTTACATTTCATAGAAATTATTATTTTTTGGACAAGTTCACCTCAAATGTGGGAGAACTGGGAAAGCTATCTGTCTAAAATGCAATTTTTTAAATATTATAATACCTAATTAAGTTTACAGAATTTTTCTAGACAATAGCTGTGTCATGAGAACTCCTCTGGAAGTATGAACATTGGCAAACTGGGAAATACTTTCTTATATCAGCTAACCCTTTTAGAATGGTTCCCTAAATAGTTATCAGGTTTGGTTCAAGTCAGAAAAGCTTAGATATAATTTTTGAAGTTATCTGGACTTTTTCCTTAATTCTTAAGCAGGTAATTTTTTTCTCCACAGCCAGAAAAACAAATGATCCCAGAAAGACTCTTGCACAGTTACTTTCCAGCTTTTTTCCTGTTATCCTCCATTTTCATGATGGAAGTAGAAAGCTGCAGCTCAACTCTGCTATTTTTGAGACAGAAATTGCAAACACTTTTTATTTGCTTTCTACTAATCTAATTCAAGGTGAAGATAAAACAAGCACTTAACTAAGTATTTAACTAAAGGACATAGGAACTCTAATCCTATTAAATTTGTTAAAACTTGCTTATTGGTACAATCTTAGGTCTAAGACTTTTAGAGCTAATGGAGTCCTATAAGCTTACTCAGGTGCTTTTTGACTTGCTTACTTGTGTATGCCAAGTGGTACTTTAGCACAAATATTTCCCAAATCAAAGTTGTGTTAATATTATATTTCTTAGCTCTGTACCTTCAGCTTCTGTACTGTAATTCATGGCATGACTGGGTTTTTATTTTTTTAAAAAATCTTATGCTGAGGAAATGAAGATATCTATTTTTAATTTTTTCACCTAAAAATCTTTATTTTGCTTTTTGACACTTAAATGCACTTAAGCATGCTGGTCCATAGAAAAAATAAATGTGTTTAACCTACAAACTTTTACTTTGTGCACAATGGAAGAAAAAACATCTGTGAGATCTGTGTGAAGTAGAGCTTCCAAATGTGAGAAAAGTCATCAGCCAGCAACAAACTCAACAGGACAGTTTATTGAGCTGTGGTGGAAGGTCAGCTCTGCTAGACACTCAATAGTCATCCACGAAGATCAAACTTGCAGACAAATTGTAAATACACATAACAGAAAAAAGTTTTCCTGCACTCCCTGATGACTATCAGCTGTATTTCTGGGAGTGTAAATTATGTCTGTAAGATCACACACAGAGACCCAGACCACGGGTACGTTATGCAAGAGACTGCAGCTGGCAGAGTGCAGCGAGCAGCGTGGCAGCAAGAGCAAGCACGTTCGAACACAGAGTGAAGAAGCAAGAGATTTATACCATCCCTATGAAGACTTTGTTCCTTAACCTACACTTTAATGGTAGGAAAAGGAATTATAACCCAAATCAAATGATTTTGAATTTATTCTTAATCTACTTTGCCATGATTACAAGCCAATACAGTACATGGAAGGTGTATTCCTAAAAGCAGAGAAATTTACCTATGACACAAAAATGAGGTACTGGACTGTTTCACAGCATTAATGAAAAAAGATTTTATGTGGTTTCTTATGAGTTTTAACCTGTTCAGATAACATCACCTAATAGTTTGACATATCTTGTAATTGTCTTCAGTAATTATAAACCAGCCTTAAGGGCAGCTGACTAACAGCATCTCCCAGTGATTTTCTTGCATCAGCAACTACAGAAACACATTGAAACTCCAGGATGAGAAGGTCAGCTCCACTGAAGTAGGTGAGACCACATTCATCCTTTGAAAAGAAGCATCTATGTTTTTGTTCTAGCTTCAAGTAATTTTCCCAAACAGGACCATTTTTCTTCCATTCTCCATAATGCACAGGTTTAGGATTTTTGCATGATTTCTATTTACATGGATGACTCACCACAGTCCTGCTGATTCTTTGCCATTAAAGACACCTTAAAGAATTTAAGCTTTGCTAGAAACCACTTTGAAATGTATTTGCCCTATACCTGTTCTATGCACTAAAACAAGGTTGAGTGCCTGCTACATTTGGTTGAACATGTGTAGATGACTTACCTATCCAGTGGTGCAGTGAGACCCTTGGATTCCAATATAAATGAGAAATCTGCTAACAGTGAACAAGATTTTTCTCCTACAAACAGCTTAGCCATTAAACCTGCATGTTTCATTTATCTCTGGATATCTACTGAGAAAAAAAAAATCCTCAAATCCTTCCTGAAATATTGAATACTAAGCTGAATTTCTCCCAGAAGTCCTGATAAAACCCCAGGTGTTTGTAAAACACATTTTAATCATGAATGCATAGATGTTTTTCTTTGTATCCTTCTGCCACAGTCCTGGACTCTATTCACCATCCGATCAGAGGTCAACAACAAATTTCTTCATGTTTAGGAGTTGAAGATAAAAAGCTAAGAATATAAAAGGAAATGACATAATAGTTGAGTGGGGAATCATGGTCCTTGTTTAGTTGGGGAAAATTTCTGCTTTTGATTTCTGTAGTGTTACATACCTTAAATGAATTTAAAACAAGTTAAAATCCAGAAATTGTGTCATTTCATGGAGACAAATCCTGAGAAGTAACACCAAAATAAAAATTATGAAAATACCTAACATCAAATTTTATCTACATCAACATCTACAAATTTATTTCCAATTGATTTAGAAGACTAAAAAAAAAAAATTGATTTATTTTTGATGTCAAATAGGGGGCTCATAGCTTTAATAGCTGATGCTACTCATATTCTTCAAAGAATGAATGCCATTCTCCTGTTACTTAATTTTCTGTCTTTTTTTAAAATGGTATTTTAGGAGTCTCTTCATATTTCTACATGTAGTAGCTTGATAAGGCTTAATTTAAATTCAAATATTTTCAGTTAAAAAGAACTAGGATATATAATTTATTTGTAAAAATACAATAGCCATACCAGCTAAATATATCCACTGACAAACACGTTATAAGACATGTTACACAATGGTTCAGCAAATAATTTAATATTTGACAATGATAATACTTGCAAGTAAAAGAAAAGTGGTGTTCTTTGGAAAAGATCATGCAATAACCAAACTTACAGGATTGGCTGAGTACCCTCAGGTTAACAAATAACAGGCTAATCTAAACTTTAAACAGAAAGAATCTATAGCTAAAGTTAATATCAGGGAAAAAACCAAGCAGTATGGAAATCCAAAGTTATGGGTCTGAAAAATCCTTCTTACTTTCATTTGTTTAACTGTGACTTATGAGGTGCATCCATCCCCATGATCAAAGCTCAGACTATTGCTTTTTTCTAACCTTGAGCAGAATTCACCAGGGATATCTTGTACCTTAACCTTGTTTAATCCAGTCAGTTAACCAGTTAACCAGTTAACTGTCATGGATCATGTGAAACTCCATACAAGGACATTTTTGGGTGCATCTACACAGTCATCCAGCATGGCAAGGACTTCTGGGTGTTTGCATTTGGATATGGTGGAGAAGAAGGACCAAGAAATGGAGTTCTACAAAAATGTGACAGAGAAAAGCAGTGAGGACATGGCTTTGGGGGTGTTTTGCACCAAAGAAGCAACTTTCTCTTTTTTCTTCTTTGCCTTCCATCTTACCATGACAGAATGGCATCTGAAAAGGAAGGGAAGAAATGATCTCAAACTGAACTCAGAGGTAGGGACGTGCAAGGAAGTGTAACAGAATTCAAATAGGGGAAGGGAAGGATAAAAGGAATAAACATTCTCATTTTCAGCTGAAGAAGTTTGAGAACCCTGAATGGCTAATTTTGTATTTTCTCTTTATGATAGAAAGGAGAAGAGCAGCAGCAGCTCTTTATGCATGAGTACACAGAAGTGGTTCATGCATCTGGAATAAGCAGACAGCAGTAGGTGGAAGCAAATAAGGGGTATAATAGCCTTTACTTGTCTCCTGCTTGTGCATCTGAATATTGTGTCATTTTGTTTCAGAGCATTGCTATTCCAAAGGTGGAGGTGAAGTTTGCCCTCTTGCACACACCTGGAAACTTGATGTGTGATAGGCAGGGCCCAGATGCAGCTGGAGGATTGGTAGGTTATAAGACAACCCTCAGGCATGCAAGTCTAAATGTTCAAACCACTGAATTATCACCATCTACAGCTGGATTTTGGAAGGAGCAACCGCTGTTTCATCTTTGATAGAAGGGCAGAGGTAACAACCTTCTCTCTCCTTCATTCTGCTGAAGCAGCTGATCAGGAAGTGGGTAGGTGGCAAGGGAGGTTAATTTTGTTGTCTCCAAGCATATGAAAATCATGAGTGAGGATGAAAATATCATTTGTCTAACTTGATGCTCACAAGACAAAAAAAACAATTAGCCTACCCCCCACAAAAAGGAAAAAAAGCTTAAATTCTCATCTAATCATATGATTTTGGAGAAAAAACTTAAAAGTAGAAAATACACAAAGTCGGCAAAAAGGCATGGGAACCTCCAACATGGAGCTGATGGACCTACAGGCTGCCAGCCAAACTAAAATGTCAAGAAAAGGGGAAAATTTGTTCCTGCCACAGCATATTGCTGTGTCAGAAAAAGGGAGAAGTGGAAATGTATGCTTGTCACTCTTAGAGGAAATTCTTCAAAATCAAAAGAAAAATCTGTTTTCATAACAGCTTGGTCTTACAAGCTAGCTCCCTGGTGCTCACCCCTGTGCTCAGCCATGAGCTCATGCCCCGTGGCTACAGCAGCAGAAAACAGGTCAGACATCATCACCTTCATGCTGGAGTTCCTGAGGCGTTGGCAGCTGTCCCATGGTCTGCTGCACTTGCCTGTCCTTAGAGCAGACTCAGCAGAGACCAGGATGGGGAATCTGGGACCAACACACCTCCTGCTCCCCTTTGGAGGCTGCAGCAGGGAGCAGAGAATCACATCTGTATCTGTAACCCAGAGCAGAGTAGATGAAGATGCATGCTTTATTCCCTGCTACTTTATGTATCAGAGTAATTACTTCCATCAGCACAAGAGAACAGATTGCATTTTAAAGCAGTGAATTCAATTTGTGTAGAATTTGCATATTCTTTTTGTGATGTATTCTTCCCCATATTTACAGGAAAAATATATAAGAAGGCATTATTAATAATCCTAACTACAAAACTCTTTAGAAACAATTACTAAAAAAAAAAAAAAGAAAAAAAAGGGTAGTGGCAAAATTTCCTTTTCCTAATGAAAGCTTTCTTAAGCCTATGGTCTTATTCTAAATAAAATCATTCTTACAATAATGCAAAGATTTCTCTGAGTGTGTTCAAAACACTATATTTACAATATTACTTTGTTGCATACACAAATGTAGAAAAAATCTATATAAATGCAGATATTTTTCTGCAAGGACTGGAAGCATATCCAACAACATATACTGTCAATTGTCTTTTCATCCCTAGAAGATTATTGGATTTGACTCAATGAGTTTGTGTTGTGAAACCACAGGAAGTGGTTCAATGTTGGTTCAATGATAGCTTGTCTGCTGCTATATCTTAAAACACTTCTCAGAAATTGTAGAAATGTATCAAAATGGTATCATAAAATGAAATATTTGGGCTGGCACAGGGAAGGCCAGTGGTCACAAGCCAGTAGTAGAACAGCAGGTAATCAAAAGAATTGTAAGAGATACTGATTGAGAAGAAGGCAGAAATTTTCAGTTACTAGACTGGCTACTCTTCCAGTCCAAATACTCTTTCAATCTCATTGCTACTCAACAGCAGTTGCAAAAGTGGCAGAGAAAAAGTCAAGGCACTCCCACAGCCTGGTGGCTGTGTCTGGGGTGCGTGTTTGAGATTTCTCCTGTTACATTGGAGCAGCAAAAACTACAGAACTTGAAATCATGTCTGCTGAGGATATTGTCAGCTGAAATAAAGTTACTGCTAAAAATCAGGAGTTGAGTCAACAGGAGGCTTAGAAGTGCCAATTTTAATCAGAAATATTACTTTTAAATACAATTTGCAGCTCTTGCATGGTGAGAAGTGATTCCCACTAGGTGAACTCTCCAGGTCATCCATAAATAAAACAGCATCTTATGCAGCACTGATTTCTAATCAGACATAACACCTTTCTGAAGACTTGAGTTTGACTTCTGGCAACACTTACGGATAAACTAAATTTAAAAAAAGTAACAGCTCTATAATAGATTATATATTTTATGATGAAAATAATACTTATAAAAAATATTTCTGTTTCTTCTGCTGTTACACCAAAGGGATTTCAACCTCCTCAAGAAAAAAAGTCCTAGTTATGTTTTATGTGTGAGTTCTGGAAGCACATTGCCCTCTTTTTGAATCTATTTGTAAGTATGAATCATGAAACAGAAGCCTCAAAACTTTTATATTCATAGAAATTGAACTTTCCTGAAAATAAACAACTTTCACAGAGGAAAGTTTCTCCAAACTCTACATTCACTCATATGTAGACACCAAAGAATCAGTTTCTCATACAAAATTACATAGGAAAATTGGCTCCATAATTTCTGACTTAGATAAAATAAAAAACCCAAGTACAAAATCATCAAAAACATTTTTTGTGAAAAAAAAAACAACGCAACTGCTTTCTTTGTTCCTCCCTTTCTCCAACATTGCTGAGCAGATTTTATGCAACATCAAAATCTGAAAAGCAGTGCAGACTAAATGTGGGTAGCATTTTTGCTACTCAATAGTGATGGACTAATAGTAGCTAGAGAAGTAGCTGGACATAAAGACAGCATCAAAAATACTTACAACAAGAAATTTAACTTCCTTGAGCAATAAATACTCTACACATTAGTGTCATCAGCTAACTTAGTGACAGTGCTTTCAAACCTACCATTCAGATAATTTATGAAGATATTGGATAGGATGGGGGCAAGTATAGATCCTTGTGGGACCCTGTGTGTAACAGGCAGCCAGCCTGAGTGAAAAGCATCAATCAGCACCCTCTGCTTTCAGACTGTGAGCCAGTTTCCAATCCATCCCACTGATCACCTGTCTAGTCAATGTCTTGCCAGCTTGTGTAGGAGGAGGCCACAGCAAACATTGTCAAATGCCTTGGCTGTCTCTGCTCAGCCTGTGAACTCTGCTGCATCTCCAACATACATTGAAGAGTTTCAGAAGACACTGAAATGTCATCAGAACAAGTTAAGGAAAACAGAGGTTTTTTTCCTATTTTGGCAATTTCTTACATTGCACACATTTGGGAATAATTTGTAGAATTTAGAACAAAGTCAAGGTATTTTGATACTGAATCTTTCTAGAGAAGATGTTGAAAGTCTGAAATTAGAATTCCGTGTGTATAGTCCTTTTCTGGTTTTACTTTGTTATGAACTTATACTTGACTGTAAATCTAGCTCTTAAGCCCCTCCAAAAATTTGGCATTAGTTGGTCCTAAGTGTCAACAATAATGGTTATTTTCTCAAAGTCGACTAACTTGCACTTTGCCTATAGAAATATGAATTACAATTGTGTTATGTTGTCTGGACCGGATCCCCTACCGGATCCCCTTAAAATTCCTAATCTATGAGAAATATATTCATAATCCATGTCAGGGAATGTTCAGGTCTTTTCCTTGTAAATTATTTTACCTGTAGGCTTTCTGATAAACTAGGCTAAACAATAAAAAGCTTAATGATATAATTCTTCCTAAGAGTAGACTCTTCAAATAATTTTGATTATTTTTCATTCATGATAAACATTATTTTTCAGGTATATCCAAAGGTATACAATGTCACTTACACAAGGCAAGCCAAAAGTCAAGATTCAATAATAAATTTTAGTGTTGACTAAAATTTTGTCTATATGAACCTAAGTGATGAGACTTTATTTAAGGATACAAAGTTACAGAAATAGAAATGCAGGAAGAAACTACCTGTGAAGTAAAGCAAGTGTATTTGTTGCAATCCTTTTTGTTATATTTCTTTGTATAGAATAGGAAGTTATATGTTCATATCCCTGTGTGTTCATTCATATACCTATGTATATGTAGGCCTGCACCTACTGTTATCCACTGTAATTTGGTACCAGTGAAATTAATTCAGCCTTGTGGCACTAAACTGCAGAACTTTTATAACTATTTTACTTATTACAACCATATTATCTTTTGCTCCTTTGATAAATTTCCCAATTATGTGATACCATGGAGCAGGGAAAATGTTAAAAAAGTGGTGATGGTATACTAAGATCAAAGCATTATAGGCTCCCTCTTTGCTGCTTTGTAAACAATCATGAGAGGAACAGTGATATGAGACATACAAAGATTCACAGAATTAAACTGCATAATATTATGTCCTTGTGTGAGTGTGGAGGAGGAAAAAAAAGCAAGGCCATAATATTTCTCTTTCAAACTGGTATCGCACTTTCACTCTAACCATCCTTTGGAGTGTAACTGGCTGGATGTGCAGCATCCATATTTCTCTTAGAAGTGATTTCCAGTAATGATTGGACAAGAAAGCAAGCCTCATGAGAAAGTTATCTAATTTATAAAGTAATGCAAGTCTTTTCATATAAAAAATATTTAGCTTTGATGTGAAATAATGTTTTGTGGGTTTTTTTTCTAATTACTTACATGCTTTGAGCATTAAGCCAGGTTCTTTCCATTTCTTGAATGTCTGCATTTAATGAAGAACTGCATTTAATAGCTAAAAATATGCATGTTTAATTATGTTTTAGGCATTTTTTCCTGATGGAAATTAAGTTTTGAGTGAGGCACTTAGGCTTCCAATAAAGATGAAAAGGAGAATTAGCTGTTTCAGAATAGGATCCAGAAAGGAAAAGACAATGGTAAAGGGCAAGTCTGCATAGCACACTGAGGAACAGTACATCTGAAATAGTGGTTTGCTGAAGAACAGTGCCTCCAAAAGAATAATTTATTTTCAAATGGTGAGTACATAAAAATGGTGGTAGAAAATTATATCCAGTCTTTCATATGGCTGTGGAGTTTACTGTTCATTAGAAGAAAGAGAATGGGAGAGAGAGAGTGGTAGGGAAAGAGAAAGAAGAAAGATGGAAAAGTGGTTTTTTACATATCTTTTAGAACATGTAGCCAGCTTGGGTCTGAAATTCTCTTTGCTAAGAGAGGTTTAAAGCTATAAAGCTTCACTATAAGGCAGCAAGGCCATACATTCAGTGAACAATGATTCATGTATGTGGTTAGATCCAATTTCACTGTCCCTGTCCTCTGTCAGCACTGAAATTCATGAGACAAGTAAAAGAGGGGCTTGATGCCATAAGCTGATGGTCAGGACTTGAAAAGTGATGGAGAATATTTTGGGTTCATTCTCAAAAGGCTGTTTCTATACTTTAAATCAAACACAACACAGACTTGCTTTGCTCAGATGAAGAACCATAAAGTCATCTGCCTTCTGTTTTTAACCCTTGGAAGTAAAATATGGACAGAATGTGCCAAGAGTACCCCTTCACATGCTTGCTTTGCTTCTGGTCCCTCAAATAACCTACATCTTAGTTCATACATGACCCTCCTGGGAGGAAGGTTATGTCAGTGTGAATCTCTCAGGTGAAGGAGAGAACTCGAACCCGTGTGTTTCTTTCCTGGTTGAATGTTTGAATGTCTGAGGCCACTGCATTTCCCCTCAGCTGCTACTGGAAAGAAAGCAGCCACAACAATTTTGTGAGGTTGTGTCAGCCTGTGTCAGACCCTACTGAAGCCTGGAAGAGAAATGCCTTTTTTTTCACATCTGCATCAGGAAGCTCTGGGAATTCACTGAAACAAAATTTCAAGAGTTTAGAGAACTTTAAAATCAATCAGGGAGGAACCAACATATTTTAAGAGCCATCAGGTTAAGACATCATCAAGTGGAGAGTGTAAAGGGAATTTTTTGGCTTAGGCAACTCAGATCTGCCTGCTGAGGTCTTCTGCTACAATCTAAAGGAAAGATCCTGCTGAGGACTGAATCAGATTGTTGAATATTTATACGGCATAATGGTCAGATGCCATGGGTTTCTAGGATTTGCATTTAATTCTGTTCTCTTAGAAGATCTTTCTGTGAAAAAAGGGCATTTCCTCAGGGAATATTTCAATTAAAAAAAGTACTATTATTATTATTATTATTATTATTATTATTATTATTATTAATAATA
>VZTB01004975.1:51234-114251 GCA_013397245.1 Thryothorus ludovicianus
TTTGCAGCAAGCATAAGGTTATGAGAAGAAAAGGAATTGAATTTCTGCAGATGTTTGGCAATCTAACTTCTGTGTTTAGAAAATGAAACGGTATGAAATTAAATGTATAAATTTAATAGTTTAATAATAGTATAATTATAAATAATAGTTTACTCAAATATCTAAAAAGTATTTTACTGAAGGTAATATGCTATCAAAAATAGAGCTTTTAATGAATTTAAATGAATTTAAAATTTTAATTATGAGGGAGAAAAATTAAATCATTAAAACAAGCAGCATGGAAAAAAAATTCCAGCTTCTGTGACTACCCTGACTTGTTATATTGCATATGATGCCTCATAAAAATATAATACGTAGAATTTTCTGATATAACAGTATTCTACTTCTAGGTTTTTAACTTGCTGCATACATAATTCTTCCAAAGGCCTACTGGATTTAAAATGAATGAAAAATGAAATTGATGATTTGGAGTTTCTGGGAAATGCCTGGATTATGTCATTCTATCAAGCTGAAGGTATATGCCATGCACAGTGAGCTAATGCACATTTATTATCTGAATTATAATATATAAATATTACAATATATCTGAATATTATTTCAATAATATTTGATTTGAAGCCTATGATCGTTGTTTCTCAGCATTGCTTTTTGTTTCATCATTATTTCAGTGCCTGAGGATAAGAGGACACTGAAAAGCTAATTAATCTTACATTTTCTTCTTAATGCTTTATATCTACTTCATTTTTTAATTTCTTTACTAAATATATGATGATTTCTCTGTTAAATGTCTTGGTCATTATTTTTTCTTACATTATGGTATAGCAGTCAAAGAGAAAAAAAACCCAAATTAGTGTTTCTGATGTTAGATAAATACACCTGCTTGATTTTTTTTTAATAAATAATTAGTGGAAGTACATCTAGAAAATGAATTAGGAACTTCTGCTCAGAGGGTTGTTTTTTTAATACCTGTCCTCTTTTCCACCAGAATTATCAATCCTCTGCATTACTGTGACACAGTGGGATACTCTCCAGCTGTCCAGACCAATATTTGCGCTGCTGGCGCCCAGCGGAGCCGTCCCGCCTGCTCCAGGCAGGAGCTCACCTGGACAGTGCTGGCACACCAGAGATCTCCATGGCCCCTCCTCGGATTGCTTCAGCTGATGTCATGAGCACATGATCTCCCAGGAGCTGCACCAGTGCCAGTCAGAAATAAAATATTTTCCTTGTTAATGTGATACGCTTGCTTAGGGACTGCACCTAATATAACTGACTTTTTCTGCTAAAAGGAAGGGGTAACAAACTAAACAAAATTTATTACCCTGCTTTGAATGTATTTATTCATGCTGTGAAAGTATCTCATTTTGGTTTCATCATCAAATTATATTTTTTGATTATTCACTTCAAAATTTCAGACAGCTGAGCACCAGTTATGAGGCAATGGTGTTATAGGTTGGGGAACACTAAGTTATGCCTCTCAGCTATCTTATCTGGAGAATTGCTTCATGTCTCAAGTGAAAATTAATTTCTTGATGTAACTTTCCTCTTAACTGGCTACAGATCCACATTGCTGTAGTCTGCATGACTGTCAAGAGTTCGCACAGTGAAGGCTTAGTTCTGGAATAGCGAGGGCTTTGCAGGTCAAGCATGCTGTGTGTTGGCAGAAATACAAGATCCAGTTCTGAGATGAACTGTCACCATCATGAAAAGTACAGTGAGTATTGCCGGAAAAAAAATCTGGTTTTCAGATTTACATTCTTGTGTTCCACACAAAGGTATAAGCACATAAGTAAAACCTAGAAATACAATATATCAGTAAATATTTATGCTTATTGTTTGAGTTGGTTCTTAAATAAATGAATAAATCAGATTTCATTTGTTAGAACTGGCTCACTTGAAATGCTTTATTCAAAATATATTCAGGTTCACCAAATTTTAGCAAATCTAGTGACACACAAAGACATCCTAGCAGTGACTTCTGGTATGGGGGTCCCAGAAGATCTAGCTCTCCTTGTTTAGGGCAAAAAGATCTAACCCAGTTTAGGGATAGGGGCTGCTGGCATATGGGTTGGTTTATGCAGTTTCAATTAAGTATATTTTAAGTTCAGCTCTCATTTCAAAAAAATAAGAGCATGGTCTGAATGTGAAATTACTGCTTTTCAGGAAATGTTTATCAAAACAGCTGAACAATTCTTCACACCTAATAATCAGCATAAAATAACCCTTTCTATCCTGTCTTTTCAAAATGCCTGGATTAAAATGCCAGTATGGATTTGAGGCTGCACTTCTTACCAGTGGCTACAGGTAAGACTGGATATGTGACAGTAGGAAGAGAAGAGGACTGTTCACACTAAAATGTTACAGTCATCTCATTTCATGTGTAAAAACATTCCTTCTATTCTTTCTGTAGCTGAACTACACAGGATATGTATACTTACCTGTGGGCAAGAAATGTATAGAAAGGACTTCTCTTTCTTTCACTTCAAGACAAATGTGGGAAAAGGTTAAATAGTTGCAAAATCTCTGAATTATGCTACAAGCCCAGATTTGGAAAGCAAACAAGAATCAGCAATTAAAGTCATTGCTCTCCAAAATATTGAAACTTTCTGGGTTAAATTTGAGTACTTTTAATCATTCCTGGTTCATGCCAGGGCATGTGAAAGCTATTTCTCTCCATTATACTTATAATTCACTCAGCAAACTTCCAATAAAAAGAGAACACAATGTAGAAAGAAAATCCACTGTCCATAACGAACCACACATCATGAACTTCATATTCAGAAGCACATTTTTAAAGTGATTTTTCATGTTTTATTTCATGTAAGTCATTCCATTTCTCTATCAAGATGCTTTTTTTGATAAAGAAGTGAGTGAAATACTTTCCAGAGCCCTAGGAATGCAAATTTTATAACCCAGATAAAGAAATTGGTTAGACTCCAGGAAAGGCAGAAGGTTATTTTTGTTCTGTATTTGCAGAACCCAGATTTTACAGTATTCAAATAATTTCACAGAATCATAGAACGTGTAAGGTTGGAAGGGAACACAGGGGTCATCTGGTCCAACCTCCCTGCTCAAGCAGGGTCATCCTACAGAATATGGCACAGGATTATTTTCCAGTGAGGGAGACTCCACACCCTCTCTGGACAATCTGTTTCAGTGTTCAGTCACCTGCACAGTAAAGAAGATCTTCCCCATATTCTGATGGAACTTTCTGCGAATTAGTTTGTGCCCATTGCCTCTTGTCCTATTTCTTGGCACCACTGAGCAGAGCCTGGAAACTTCCTCTGATGTCTCCCTTCAGTCACCTAAATAAATTGATGACCTCTTCAGTGACCTCTTTTTGTGGCTGAACAAGCCCAGCTCTCTCTACCTTTTCTCACAGGAGAGAAGTTCCATTTATTCCCTAAATCACCTACACAGCCCTCTGCTGGACCTGCTCCAGGAGCTCCATGTCTTTCTTGTCCTGGAAAGCCCAGAACTGGACACAGCACTACAGATGTGGCCTCACTAGAGCTGAGTAGAGGGGCAGGATCACCTCCCTTCCCCTGGTGGCCCTGCTCTTCCTAAAGTACTCCTGGATACCATTGTACCATCAGGGCACTGCTGGCTCGTGGAGTGTTTGCTGTTCACCAGGACCCCCAGGTCCTCCTCTGCAGAGCAGCTTTCCAGCAGGTCAGCCTCCAGCCTGTGCTGGTTCATGGGGTTATTCCTTCCCAGGTGCAAGACGCTGCATTTGCCTTTGTTCAGTTTTAGAGTGTTCTTTGCTGTCCATCTTTCTAGCCTGTTAGGGCCCTTCTGAAGGGCTGGGGTATCTGAAGGGCATTACAGCTCTCTGGAGTATCGGCTGCTCCTCCCAGCTTTGTGTTGCCAGCAAACTTGCTGGGGAGGCACTTACCCCTTCATCAGTCATGTGACTATGCTGTGGAAGTTGCATGTCTTATGAGCAATTACAGAGAGGAAGTTCTCCAAGTTGCTATTATTTTGTGCTTACTGTAGTTTACTGTACTTCCTTCTTGCCTGGATGGATCACAGGGAAAGCTACAGTCATGGATTTACCTAGATTCTCTATATATGATTGAGAAATATGGATTATATGCTCACAACTTACAGATCATAGATTTGTTGTAAAAGCCACTAACTACAAAACAGGAGTCCCAAGCTTAAATCTTGGTGTAATGATTTCAAATGAGAACATATGACTGTATTTCTTCCATCTCAGTGTCTTAGAAACAGTATCTTTCTCAAAATAAGTTATGTATATAGCCTGAGAAACTGGGGAACTAGCTTTATAGCCTGAACCAGAAAGAACAGAATTACAAGCCCTGACACTTTCAGCAAGACAGAGGTCATAATTATAAAGCTATTCCTTATTAAATGGAGAAAAAGGAAAGCACTCATTCATTATAACACAACCCACCACCCATTCCCCCCCAAAAATTCTCACCGCATATAGGTTTCATTCCCTCTAGAATCACCAAATGTGCTGCAAATCTGGAAATACTGTTGCTGAAGGCAAATTTTTGATTCTTGAACTTGGTAGGAAGCTGAGCAATGCAACATCTTGAATAGGGAATGGGAAGCGATTGGGACCTGATGGATGAATTAGAGGTAAATGTAGTGACTCACCCAATTGAGGAACGGCCTGTCCCATCCCACCCAGCTGGAACTCTGCCCTGATCCCAGTTACAAACAGAGATAAAAAGCTTTATACCAACACAGCCTGGAGACGACAAGCATGTGGCAGTGGTAAAGATTTTCAAATGATTGTGTTATCGCCTTACTAAAAGTCCACGGGAAAAGGGAATTAAGTATTTTCTACCCTGATTACACAAAATACTAACTTTGAGATCTGTGATGGATACTTGTTCTGTTCCAAAGTAATGAGTTCACTGTAGTTCTAAAAGCTTTCATGTTCAAAGTCAAAGTTAAAGCAAAAACATATATACTATCTTACAGTGTAAGGGTAAAGTAAAAGTGTAGAATTACTTTTTTTGCAAAATAACATTCAGGAAAATGAATTACTAGGAGCTGTAGACTGATAGCAATCTGAGTGAACACAAACAAAACATTATTCATAATTAAATTAAAACTACCCTATGAGTACCACCAATTAGAAAATTGTGTGCAAGAAAGAGGGGGGGAAAAAAGAAATAAAGGAAAAAAAGCAGAGGAAAATGTGATAAAGATGAAAATGGGTATGTAAGACATCCTACTACATGAAATGGTCATTCGGTTACAGCTGAAAATAGTTATTGATTGTTCAGGTTACAGTCACCTATTGACACTAACTGGATCTTTTGTTCAGCTGTTCATCTCAAGAATAATTATCACTAGCACCTGTGATAAAAAATCACAATCTTTGCAAATGTACAAATTTATAAATTGTATTTTCACTTGCAGTACTTTAATCAAAATTAGTTCAGTTGTGACAGATAGATATTTTGCTTTTAACTTCTAACAGAACTAAGATTTGACCTTAATTTTCTATATATTCCTTTTATTTGGTGCTGTGGTCTTAATTTTGATCCAAATCTGCTATCTTCTGCTTCATTTTATGGTGAATTTAAGATCCTGCATAAGCAAGAGAAAGGAAAATCTTTGAGACTTCTAATTTCAACGTGTGATCATTATATAAACAGACTAGAAGCCAGAAATGTTTCATCCTGCCCCACAGCCAAAGAAAATCTCCTATGACTGTTGATGGAGACAGATTTAATTACAGCACAGTTTCACAGAGACCTGAGAGTATGAGCGCAGAGTGGACATGAAATGTTGTCAAGGTCCATTTGGCAGTGTTTCAACTGCCAAGAGCAAGACTAGAGATCAAAGAAAAGAGTCAAAAATCCTAATCACTCTATGAAAGTCTCATTTAGACCAGGTTTGCTGGCAGACCTAGATCAGATTCATAATTACTTTGTTATTTCTAGTTATAGAAGAAAAATGAGGGTTGCCTATGAATGTTTAAAGAAAAAAAGACAAAGAGATCATGAAAAAATCTGTTAGCCAGTGAGGACAAGACCTTTTTTTCCCTTAAATTCAAATTTATTTGAACACTAAGAATTTAAATTTTAGAGTTAAAATTAAGACCCTTGTGAAATGGAGATTCCACCAGATTTTGCTTGAGTCCTCTAAGTCCTGATGGCCTCAAGGAATAAATTCCTTGTTGACTTAAGCAGAGTCACTTGATAATTGAGTTTTGGGATATAAAAAATAGATGTTTCCTTTAACTGTTGCTTTCAGCATACGCCAGCAGCAATCTATAGGTAAAAGACTGCTGAACCATTTTTGTGTAAGATTTTTTTTTGTTGGAAGGTGTGAATTTCTTTAAGGACAGGCAAGACTAAAGAACTGCTTGCTTCAAGAGAAGAGAGAGAAAAAGAGCTGTCTCCTCCCTTCTCCTCATCTCTCTTCCCGAAAGAAATGAAGTAGGGGTACACATGCACTTACATGTTACATTCCTCTCTTTTGAGGGTCAAAAAAGTCTCCTCAATAAGAAGATGAATGTATCTCTGTAATCTACTCTTCCTCTTAACCAGACAATCTTTATCTTTTTTTGGCTAACACAATTTTTGGGACCTCCATCCTGTTTTTAAAAATAATTGAATTTCTTAAAATTTAAAATATGTTTTGAAAAACAAATCACAGTCATATTTTGGAATGTGATTACTCAGACAGAGTTGTTGGTAGGGAAGTGTAAGGTAAAATAAGCTTCAGACTTCGGATTTTCATTGGCTGTACAAAACTTTTGGCATTAGAAGGCCCAGATCAGTAGCTTGGTTAAAGCTAGGCAAAGACAGTAATTTTTTCAGAAAATTTTTTCATAGACAGCCTGCATGTGGTGATTTTTCCACCAGATTCTGGGAAAAAAAAAAAAAAGTTAAAAATCAGTGAGTCTCTGTTTTCTCTATATTGCTCAAAGGGCAAATGACCTTTCACTATTGCTGGAGAGCTCTCTGAAGACAATCTTTGTTTGACATTATCTAATCTTATTACTGAGAGAAAATAGAGTAACATTTACTGTGCACAATCTGATACTTCCTGTGTCTCTTAACAACTACAACACTGACGCATTTCTTTTCTCCTGAGTGTCTGAGTAAAATTACGTGATCATTCCATTATCTTATTCAAATCTTTTCAATAGTCTCTTATTGTCAAGTTTCTGAGTGTTTATATAACCTTACAATCTGCAATAGCAGAACTAATTTTTGAAGTTACATTTTAAAATTCATCATGAAATTTCAATACAACACATTTACCTGTCTCAAGAAATAGACTCTGGAACTATTTCCCATTAATCCAATGGGAATTTTGCTATTTGAGTTCAGTGGGACTGGGACAGGACCAAAAGATATTCTTTACCCTGGGAAAAATTTAGAATGCAGATTTACTAACTTATTTTCTGATAAAACCTTTGGGATTTGACTTTTTATTTTTTACATGATCAATGTTTACTCTAATTTTCAGAAATCAACCTTTACTTCTACTTTGCCTGTTGTGTAAGCTATGAAGGGAGGAAGTGGGATGGAAAATTGCTGAAGAAGCCTGCTAGACTAGAGAAGGGGGATTTTCTGTAGTCACCCAGTCCAAAATTCCCATGCTTCCAAGGGCAATATATCAATGCTTACTCCTATTCCTGCCCGTCCATGTTTCCTTTCCTTACCATGGCAAATCCATCTTCATCTTGATTCCTCATTTCTGTAGTGATGAAATACTTTTGCCCTCATTAATGAAAAGCCTTGAGAAAACTCAGTTTCATAAAGCTTTTTGGGTTTTGTTCTACATATTTTTTTCTTCATATTTTACAAAGTTTATGGCAAAATAACATTGACATATAAATATGTCTGGAGCTTTCAAGACAGAACTGAAAACATATCTCTTAGTCTGTAGCTGAAATCTGGTAATCAGGTGACAAATATCCTTTGACAGATGCCTATGCACACACCAGACCAGATTATAAATTAGTCTCCAAAAGGGATTTTTTGTGGTTATGTCTGAGCTGCTCAGGCTGTAAGAGGAAACCTGACAGAAATAGTTTATATTAGCTAAGTATTAAAAATAAATCTTTTGATTCAATTGGATTTCATTTTTTACTAACTGCAAATCCCTTCTTAAAAGAGGCAGTGGAAAATATCCTAGAAAGTGTGAGTTTGAATTTCAAAACAAAGGCTGTCTGAATATGTTTATCATGATTTCAATTTAATTTTTATATTATGTCCTAACTTTTTTTATACAGTAACTGATCGACAGCTGCAGAAGAAGCCTATCTGCTACCTATAGTATAAAGCCCCTCCTTTCTCTAGGATACAACTACAAGCATTTTTCTAGACTGAGGAATTATGTCCTGCTCTTGGTCTCTCTTTCTGGGCTGTTTCACTGGATAATAAGTGCATCAGCAGAACTTAGATAGATGTCTTTGTCTATGAAGATTAGTGAGAACATAAAAACCCTTACATATTTCTTTCAAATAATAATTACAGAATCAGCTGAGTTGGAAGAGACCCACAAGAATCACCAAGTCCAGCTCCCAGCCCTGTAGAGGACCATCCCCAAGAATCACACCATGTGCCTGAGAATACTGCCCAAACTCTTTTTGAACTCTGTCAGGCTGGTGCTGTGACCACTTCCCCAAGGAGTCTGTTCCAGTGCCCAACCACCCTCTGGGTAAAGAAACTATTTCTAATATGCAACCTAAACCTCCACTGACATAACTTCCTGTAGATCCCATCACTGGTCACCACAGAGAAGAGATTGGTGTCTGCCCCTTCTCCTTCTCTCCAGGAAAATAATTTCATGGTCATGGATTAAACAGTAAGACACTGATAGAAAAGTTTTAGTTCTCTCTTTCAAATGCAGTTCAGAAAAGTTTTAGTTCTCTCTTTCAAATGCAGTTCCAAATAGTATGTACTTCTTTGTTATTCATTCTTCAAGATTGTTTAAGTATCACATATTTTCAACCTTCCTGTATGACTATACAAGATAAGCACTATAAAATGGCACAGAGGAACAAATGAGAGAGATTAAATTGTGGTCTCTCAGAGGAATGTTGAATATCATGTGAATATCCACACTGTGGATGAAGAATTATTAAGATGACCTTAGGAGAGTACTTTAAAAAAAATCTGCTAAAGAATGATATTTTTCTGAGGACACACTGTCTGAGAATGTTTAACTCATTGTGTTGCAGGGCAGATGAAGAAAAAGTATTAAAAGTCAGAAATCCTCAGCTCAAAATACTCCAAAGGGAGCAAACAATTTATGTCCAACTTATGAACTCAAATGTTTGAAAGAAATAATAAGCACCTTTGAATTACAGATGTCCCCTAAGAAGAGAGAGATATTGTAAACACACGTGATAGCATAATTCTCCACATCTACTGCAAACATATTCTTAGTTCATCATATTATTGAATGATGCAAAGTCTTTTGACATTAAATAGCACTAATGAATCTTTAAAATAGGAGACTTCTAAATGACATTAAGTGTACTTACTAAAGAATACCATATACAGAACCACAAAATTTGAGAAAGTCATCTGTAAAACAGGAGTTCAATAATTTCTACTTTAAATGGTGGACATGCCTGCCTTTTCATGACCTTATATATTTCAAACTAACAGCACAGAGGACCACTCTAAGTGTGTCTTGTCTGGGGTTGAAACTTGCTGGCTGTGGCACTGCTGGCAGTGCACCCATGCAGCAGATGAAGGCAATGGCAGGATATCCATTTCACTCCTTAGGAGATTTTCCCTATGTGATCATTGTTCAGATGGTGAATGAAATGTCTGGGAATAAGGATGGCAGTTCAGTACTGAGAAACCTGCTCTTGTTATTGGGGGACATCATGATGCTCTTGTTATTGGCTCTCAGTTGGGGAACATCACCCTCAACCCTCAAGCTGTATAGTGCATCAGTTCAGAAGGAGTGCCCCAGACCATGTGTACCAAAGATACTTCATGGGCTGCCAGTCATCAGCTGGGGAGAGAGGCAGCTTGACCTGGAGGTTCTGTAATATCTACAAGCCAGGCCTTTCACTTCCCAAGAAAGTGCTCTGGCTTCACTGCTCAGCTACAAAGTAGCTGTGTTACCGTGCGCTTCTCTCCTGGCAAATGAGACCCCAAGTGGCTAGAGGTTCCTGCCATCAACAAAGGCTTCTTTAGGGCAAAAAGGGAGTGTCTAGCTTAGCAAGATTTCTGCCTCCAGTGAACTTCACAGGGTTTATATTTTTTCAACTAATGTATGTGAGTTTTTCATTCTACAAGTTCAATAGCAGGCCAGTCACTGAATCTGAGACTGAAATAGTGCTTCACTAAAGTAGCCTAACTGGAAAGATGCTCAAAGTATATTCTTGACTTTGTAATTTTATACTGGCACAATGCATCAGAATACAGTGGTATTCTGATGCATACCATTTCTGATGCAAAGGACATGAGAGCTGTACTGTAACATTAAATCATCATACGCTGCAGCAAAAACCAAAAAAACAAAATGAACGAACCAAACAAAAGGAACCCAAACCCAAGCTTTTTCTGCTGTTGTTATAACAGCTTCCCAAATGAAATAAATTGTGTGTTAAAAAATCTGTTTAAAATATGATGGCCCATGGATAAATTCTAACATTTTTGTAAAGACATCCCCTCCTCCCTCCAAAAATTAGAACCACTAACTTTTCTTTTTTGCCACAGCTTATGTCATAAACACAGCTTGAAACAATAACATTTGTATCACGTTTCTCAGCAGAGGAAAGAAGTGTGATAGAATGGGGATTGCTAATGGACTGTCAGTATAACAAAAAACATTTCTGTCCCTGAAAGCTGGCTATTCTTCTAGATCAACAAAATATAGATTACTTCTAAAGTTCGCAACAAGTGAATCATTTTTTTTCCCTGCATTTGTTTTAGCATTTGTGTAGATATAATTTTTTTAAGAGGAAGCATGATGACAGAGATTTATCTGTAAGATTTTTTTTAAGGTACTCAGAGCATTTATGGATGTAAAAAGTTCAGCTTCTTTCCATCTTGAGGTTAAGCAATGGAATAAAATTTATACCATAATGTTGACATAGTTTTAAAATAGTATCCTTTTCTGTATTATATGTATAAATATAGCTGAAAATTTTCAAGAACTGTAGCCATATTAAGATGCTGAAAATTATGTTAAATTATAAATACATAAAAGAAGAAGCATTCAATTATTTTGGCAGGCAAATTCACCTGAACATGTATCTTCATGCACCAAGAATGTACTGTAATTAATCACAATTATCTTTTGTACATTTAATCCACATGTTAGGCCACAGATCTGTGTAAATATTTTTGAGAATTTAGTTAGCAGACATTTGCTATGGAAAGTGCATATAACACACTTTAATAAATACATGTATAACACACGTATAATAAATATTTTGTATTTAGGACATTTTCTGAAAAATAGTAACAAAGAGAAAATGATGTAAATACTACTATCCAGCAATATTGAGTGGAACTACAAATCAGCCACAGAAAATCAAAAAACAAACCCAACAAAAACCCACTCAACATCATCTTCCCCCCTCCCTAATATTACACCACTTAAGCAACAGCCTTTAGCATGCCTTTTCAAAGTTTAACTAAAAGTGAATAAAATGCCTGTAGGAATGCAGTGGCATTCTCTCTGAAACAGGTTAAACAAGTAGCCTCATATGTGTCAAACTTTCATTAAAAATTTTAGTTGATCTACGCAAAAAGTTTCCTGGTGGTTCTAAAAACTCCTCCAAGAAATATCTGGATGACATCTCATGAGTCTCTGTTCAAATGGTCTCTTGAAAAAGTTTTCTGAATTATTCAACACAAACCAAACTGAAGTGCATGTGAATCAATTCCAGCTTGTTGAAAAAACCTAGGTGATCCTTGAACATGCAGAGGGCAAATAGAACAGCCTGGCAGTTTTTACAGTTATGTGTTTCTACTTGCGTACATACACACATGAACAGAGCCCTGGAAACACCAAAAGAACTATTAACACAGGTAACTCAGAGTGAATTCTGGCTTGTTTCTTGCCAGGCCACTGTACTTCATAGCTTGCAAATGACATCCATTTTGGTACAAACATTAAGAAAATGAGAACTAAAGACATTTCAAAATATTTTATGCATCTTTAAATTGCTTCTTTCTACAAGGTGCCAAAGGGTTGCTATAGAACTGATTGAGGGGTAATATACAATTCAGCATGAGTCCTGGAGACACAATAAAGGAATAAACATTTTGTGACTGAATGATGATATTATATATTCTGTTCTCATTAAAAATACTCATATGCACTTTTATGTAATACGGAATTAAATGACATCTCCATGTGAATATTGAGTGAAGTTGGCATAAATATGAGTGTAATGTAATTAAAATCTTACAGATAAAACTGTTGCAGATAAGTATTTAATGTGAAAAGTATTTCATGTGAATGTCAGGCTAAGACATTACTAAATCAAAACCAAATGTCATCGTGTGTAAACACTTCTGTCTCAGAACTGCAGTAAATGTGTGATACAGAGATGATACCATTTGTATGCACTTACATATCTGTAACGTCCAAGAGAACTGGATTAAGGTGAGGAATAGAGAAGTAATTTTTGTATCAGGTGCAGACAAACTTAAAAGTATAAAGGATAGTGTTTGAGACAGATCATAGTCATTTTTCTGTTCGGCTTTGGTATAGTGATCATTAAGTTTATTTCATTCCTTGAAAATTAACATTCTCATACAAGTTTAAAGATGAACTTACAGATTTCTTTCCCCTTGAAGAGATCAATTTCATATATTTATCTGGGTTTTTTTGCATTGCTTTTTTTCCCCTCAATATTTCAATTTATTTGTTTTTTTTTTGTATTTTTTAATTTATGGTCATATGGGGTTCAGTGAATGTCATTCATGACCTTTTTTTTGTCAGCCATACAAAATACCTTATGCATATCCTAACATTTCTTAATTCAGTGGAGGAACATGCTCCTGAAAACTCTGTTGGGGTCAGGGTTTTTATGGCAGGAAGGTGATGGAAATAAGTCACATTTTAAAATGCACTTGTCTGAAAACCAAAAGCAAATCTGAAATTAAACACAGCACAATGTTTGTGATAAGATGGAAATGTTACAAACATATGAGAGCATAGTGTATATTGCATATGTATGTATTTTTTTCTGCATATCAGTCCAAATAGTTACGAATCAGGACTGTTTATATTCCCATAAACAGAAATATTTTCATTGTGAAAATGACAATAAAAGCCCCAAATGTTTGCAAAAAAATAACCAGCCCAAAAAACTACAATTAATTTTAAAGTGTGTCTTCTATTTTGTATTTTAGTATCTGCTTTTCATCTTTTTTTGGTCCTTTCAGCACACATGGGTCATCTTTTAAAACCTTTTTGTAGCAGAAAAGCAGGAAAATTTGTGGGGGATTTTGGACAGCACTTAGATTTTCTACAAAACCCAAATTTTTTATAAAAAATGGGATTAAAATTGTAATTTGTCATATATTATTTACCTTCACCTACTGCTACAAGAAGAGAACAAATAAAAAAGAAAGGAAAGGAACAAAAGGAACAAAAGGAACAAAAGGAAAAAGATCAGATTCTATGTGCACTATTACATGCCATCTCCTTTCCATCATTTCCTATAGTAATAACTAATTGAAACACTGTGATGAATCTGGGCCTCAAATCCTTTTCTCTGTATAATTTCAAATTATGTCTCTTGTGTAATACAGAAAATTTAATATTAATTTCAATATTTTGATACAGTGAGTAACTATAATACACAAAATTGTGAAACCATTTTTATATGAATGCAATTATTCAGAATGTTACAGAGAAGGGAATTCCTTTTTAAAGGACTGATGATTCATGAACTGGTAGAAAAGATAAGTGTCTCTTCAGGAAATGATATCGTGTAAATATACATACAGTAAATGAAGATTTGAATTTGTACATTGCTAATTTTTCTATAGGTGTGAAACAACAAAAGGGTTTGTTTTTTTTGTTTGATTTGGTCTATCTATCTGTCTATCTGTCTATTTGTCTATCTATCTGTCAGTCTATCTATCTATCTATCCGTCATCTGTGTATATCTACGTGTATAGTATGGCATTAAAACACCTCAGCTTCAATTTTCATTGTAAAGAGAGTGATGACTTCAAAGACAAAATCATGTGTGTACAAGCCATTCATTATGGCTGAAATGCTGGCTTTCTGTGGAGGAGAGGTGTAGCAGTACCAATAAATAAAAATCTATAGGCATGAACAATTTTCTTTTTAGTTTGTTCCGTTTAGGAGCAAAGTCATATGCAGTTGACATCACATGTCGATTGTCAAGAGTTATATATTCCTCTGAATACTAGAATTGCAGAAGCCCAGTTACCTTTAGAAATGAGGCTATCATAAGCATAATTCAGAAAACCCAGCAACGTAATACCCTAGTCTGAAAGATATTTCCTGACTGAGAAAGGGCTTAAATATTTTTCAAGGACCCCATTGTACTTGAATATCATTTCTGAGACCACCATGTGCACCATCTCTGTGGTTCACGGAACACAGGAGCCTTTCTTTCTCTTGTGGTGGTTGCAGGCTTGAGTAAAGGGGAAAATAACAGGAAGAAAAGATGTCTCAATTCAATAAGTAATTCAATTAATCAGTGTACGGAATCACTGGTATGACATAAGTTAGCACACAGAAATGACAGTGTGCAGAGAAGCAGAATAGAGTTAGCAGAGACTGAATGATCAGAGAGGCATGTGACTCATGGTCAGAATGAAAGCAGCAATTAGAAGGATTGTAATTAAAACATCAAGGTCTTCAGGTCACAGAAACAGTAATTTCCTTCAGTTCTCAATTCCCAAGACTCAAGTTCAATGTTAACCCTATGTCTGCAGTACTTAGTGGGAATATTGTTTCAGCTCCCTAATTATACTTGAAAGAGTAGGTAACAGAAGAGTAGCATCCCTCCAACAGTAGCCAAAAATGGCTATCCTAGTGAAGGGCAAAAGGACACAGGAAATATATATTTCCACAGAAGAGTTTGGCAGCCCCAGATATTTTCCCTTTTGGTCTTTGACCTCTGTGTTGGAAGCTTTAGGCTTGACCTGCCTCTCTCTGCTCCTGGCAGGTACCAGACAGGTTCTGGGGCTGCTCAGCTGCTTCTGAAATCATGGAACCACAGAATGCTTTGGGTTTGAAGGAACCTTTAAGATTACCTGCTCTCAAGCCCCTTGGTCAGGGACACCTTCCACAAGACCAGGTTGCTCAAATTCCCATTCAGCCTGGCCTTGAATGCTTTCTGTGATGGGGCATTCACAAAATCTCTGGGCAATCTGTTCCAGAGCCTCATCACCCTCAGTAAAGAATCTAAACCTAGCTTCTTTCAGTTTAAAGTTGCAATTATCACGGCAGATTACAGCCTGACGTCTCAAGGTAAACTGCCATCAATTTCAGTTTTCTCTAATACGTCAGATTGTTTTTTGTGGTGATTCAAAAGCAGCTGCCTGAGCAACACACCCATACCAATGGTTCAGTGTTAAGTGGCAGCATGCTGTGAGTTGCACATGTCCTAGCATGGAACTCCTTGGCTTCTTTAGGAGTGTTGATATGTTAATATGTGACACCTAAAAAACCCCCAGCCCACAACGCCACCTAAGAGCACTAATTTGCTACATCATTTTTTATGAAATATTTAGTAGTTGATAATGCCTGGTAAGTGTGGTAGCTCAGTAATCTCAATTCTCTGTGACAGACATAAAAATTAATATTTTATCAGCTACAAGCTGACAAGAGGCTGAAATATTGCTACTGGTTACTGCTATTAATTTTGCCTCACATTAAGGTGTTTTTGGAGGCTTTAGTATGTATTTCTGTGAAAAGGACATTGTTTACTGTATATGATAGTGCTATGCAATTTAAGAGAACTATGATTATTAACAGGAATCAAGATTCCAGTAAGATTTTATAAAATAATTTAATAGCAAATAAAAGTTCACATTTCTTAGCTTTGAAAATGTGATAAACTTCAAACAACTCATCAGACTTCCTTAATTACACTTTGGATAAATTGTCTAGCTAAATATTCTCATTTTGTTGTCTTTAAAGTATGATGTTTTCTAGAATTCAATTACTTCTGAAGTATAACAATAAGCAAGTTCCATATAAGCATATAGCACAAAAAGACAGTAGTATTATAAATGAAAATGTTGACCAATTTATAATGAATTTCCCATTAAAATATAGTTTCTCTTATTCCTCAAGAAAATACATACAGGAAAAAGTAATATATACATACTTATGTATTTTACTGACAAAATAAAAGATATTTACTGACACAGTCAAATCTACTAAAACATAAGGACAGGTTAATAGCATAAGTAAAAAAAAAACAGGGACTGGAATTTAATTATATGCTTGTTTAATTGCATGTTGAATCTCTGCTTAAGATCTTTTAAGATTAGTGAATCATTCCAAACTACAAGATCTATGCTGACTTGGAAATTAGTAGTTCATGTGTGAAATGGTATATGGTAATCTTATTTTCTGTTGAGACCATCATCTGATATATTTAAATGATTATGTTTGGAACAGTTTTTAAAAGCAAACTTTGTAAGCCAGGTCTGAGAAGAAATTACAGACAAGTTTATTCTTGTGCCATTATTAGCTCACTTCTTTAGTTCCTGATTTTCCTTTCCTCTATCTCTTTCATATCTTTGATTATTTCTCTTCCAGTAACATTCTTGCAGATATTTTTTGGTCAGATGTTCTGATATTTATTTACCTTATGATTTCTATCCTGTTCTTCTGGTAGTGGGAGCAAAATCTTGAAAAAAATTAGTCCTTAAGATTGTAATTATTTATGAACTACACAAATCTTTATGTCTGCACCCTGCCTATATTCAAAAGCAAAAATAAATTAAGTGAAGCAAAGAGCACAATTTCTTCATAGCTCTCCTGTAGGTGTACTTTATGCTATTCAGTATATTATTGGATAACTTGTGTCTTACATTTCTTTAGAATACTTTAATTACCAAAATTTTTGTAAAGGATACTAAAGAAATATAAGACATCAAATTAATCTTTCAAAATTACTTTGTCTCAACAGCTTGAGTTTTAATCAGTTTTGGGGTTTCTGGGAAAAAAAAAAAAAGGAAAAAACCATCAAACCAACCAAAAGAAAGAAATGCAATAAAAAAAAAATTGCAGACAACTTCCATCCTTTCAGAATAATTTTGAAAATAGCTACAAATTTTCTTTTCTCTTGTGATGAGAAAGAAATTATCTCTCATGTTACCTGAGAAGTGATGCTTGGAATGTGTTAAAAAGAAAATTGAAGGTGAAAAATTCTGTTTCCTGAAGTTTCTAAATTAGCAGCAAAGTACAAGATGGCCTGACTGGCAAATCGAAGATTATTGATCAGATCAGAGAAAAGAAAGAAAAGAAAAAGTGAAGACATTTCAAAATGCAGCTATTGCTTTAAAATTCATTACTGGATGGGATTACATTTTTCCTCTTACGTATGAAAGGACCACAAAAGCAACCCAGTCCTCTGGGATGTAGATAAATTATTGTACCAAAATGACAGTAAATGATTGTGCAATATATTATAATTATTGTGCAATATATTACAACTATCATGCAATAGATCACAATGTAAGGCTGAGAAGCTTGAGTTATCCTTACATGACTGGTGGAGGGAAGGGAAGAATTTCAGAGGCAGCACAGGGGCACAGTGCGCCTGGGCTTGGGCACAGGCTCACTCAGCAGCTGCCCCAGATGTGTGTGCCTCTGCCAGAAGTTCTCACATCCATAACCCAGGATGAAGCGTTTGCTTCTTAATTAAGTTTTTGAAAAATCAGATGGCCAAATCGAACAGCTGACAGAAAATTTTCAGTAGAACAAATAAATCAATAGGCTGTATGGCAGAAGGAAAAAAATCAATGGAGAATCAGTTTGATAAATACAACTGAACCTTTAAATATTGCTTATGAAGCTAAACAAGACTCAAATAAATTCTCCATAACCTTTACATTGGAATATAAACCTAAAATTTAATATTTATCTTAAAAGGAAAATTGTCTAAATGTCAATACCATATCAAATTCATCTTTTTTCAAAGTTGAATAAATATATAATTATTGCCCTTAATTTTTCAATTAGCTTTCCATCCTTTGTAAATTTTGGCAAAATTCTTTAAGACAACGAATTACTGTGAATCATAATTATAATGGACATAAGTTGCTGGCTTCCACTGATGAAAAAATTATGGCAATATATTAAAAGACTGGTCAAAGGGTTTCAAATATAATATGCATTTAGATATTTTAAGCAAAAGTTGCTTAGATTTTACTTTTGCTGGATGGTACCTTTTAAAATATTTTTTCCTTCCTCTGTTAAAGGAAAAAGAACTCTCTCCTTTCTTTACACTTTGATTATTTACATCTGTTTCCTGAATTGAAACTAATTTTCAACCTCTTATGGCTGAATCCTATCCTGTACAGCTCTTGACTTTGGTGGGATTACACCACTGAAAGGCTGAAAGACTGAGAAATACTTGTTTCTTTGACTTGCTTGTTATTAGAACTACCAGTTTTGTTGACAATATAGGGCAGCAAAGAATCACATTGATGTTTACTGCACTTATTTTCCTTTGAAATGATTGGGAGGCCAAAACCTCTTAGGCTTTGTATTCACTTGTATCCATATCACTAATGTCCTTCAGAGAGGCAACATCTTTTTAGCAAAACATTTTACTAAATTAAGCAGGGGAAATGGTATCTCTCAGTCTGTTATCAGTCAGAAACAGATGGGAAAATCGTGGCTGTGATGCAGAATGCATTAAACTGTGGATTTTTATTTTTTTTTTTAGCATGTTTTCCCTCAGTTTTGTCCAGTTGCTTCCATTGTTTCATCTGCTATTTATGGCCTATCCTTCAGACTTAAAGCTTTTAGGGACACAGACTTTCTCATCAGTTATGTTCACACAGTGTTTAGCACAATGAGACCAAGACTTGTTTTTAAGTGGTGACAAGGTAAAAATGACTGGCAAATACAAATGCAAATGCAAATGCAAGTGCAAATACAAATAAATGCAAATGCAAATGCAAGTGCAAATGCAAGTGCAAATACAAATACAAATACAAATACAAATACAAATACAAATACAAATACAAATACAAATACAAATACTAATGCTAATGCTAATGCTAATACTAATACTAATACTAATACTAATACTAATACTAATACTAATACTAATACTAATACTAATACTAATACTAATTATTAGTAAATAATGCAAAACATTGGCTTGTCTGTCTTGGTTTGAAGAGGCCTTATTTATAGCTGACGAGATGAGATCAGGTGGGATGTCTGGAGGGACACTGCATCTTTCCTATGAAAATTACAGAAGGGAAAAGACAACAGTAAGAGCTGCTCAGTCTCACTTAGACACTAAAGAGAGTGCAGTGGGCAGCGAGGACAGACAGACTTCAACCTTGCCAGACTGCTTCTAAGGATCAGCCAGAGGTGGTGTCACTGAGAAAGTCATTTACATTCAATAAAAGAACACTGAGGGACCGAGAGCAAGGTCTGACCTTCAAGAACACAGATGGCAGAAAGAGAGGAGTGTGAAAGCCCCTAATTTGATTTTCTCCAATTGAAAGCTGCACATCTAGTCTCAAAATGGAATTTCTATTGTCACTTTAACTAAATAAAACTGATCTCAGAAATTCTTAGGTCCTTGTGGAGAAAGCTGAGTACCTCTAAATCTAGATTTATGAGGCTATTGGAAAATACATAAAATTTGTAAAAACATGAAACTGTTATTAAGACTATGTGAAATATTTAAATAACAAATTCAAAATGTGTCGCTGTGTGACACTCAAGGACACACATGGACGGTCTTTGATAAGAAGGCTAAAAATTATTTATTAAAACATCTGAATCTATATTTATAGTACTTCCACACAGACCAGGGATTGGACAAGAAGGCTGACACCTCTCCCATCCTGTTGGTCAAGACAACTGTCCATCAGTTGTTTTTCACACCAAGAGAAAGTATGTAAACAACTTCGTTGTATCAAAAACATACTTCTGATAACAACACCCATGTGTGTGAGAAAGAACTAAGAACGATGAAAAACATCAAGTTAGGAAGTGTCTCAGAAAACTTGAAAAACAGGGGCGACAAAAATATTATAGGACAAATTTCTTACAGAGAAAACCACACAGAACTAGTCAAATCTTCACTCTTGCACTTTAAATATCATCAAGACTACAGCTTGCACTTACTAGGTTTAAGAAATACAAGCTGGCTCATGTGCACTCTGACTGTGAAATAGCCTAAGAATGAACAGAGAAACCATTGTTCTCCCCTTAGAACATAAGTAATTAATAGTAATGCAAATATTTTTACAGGACAAGAACGTGCATGATAGTGTTATTAAAATAACCCATCTTCTCTTTCCTTGAACACTTTGAAAGATAGCACTTTTTCTTCAACCCTGTATAGAAGGTCATATTAATTTGTAAAATTTGATGCCACATTCTACTGATAAATATTAATTTTACATGGCTAGGGGAAAAAAAATCACCTTAGTCTGTGTAGTCAAGATAAACATCTGCTGCCACTTTATACAATGTCCTGTAACTTAACGCTGCTTTGTGGAAGAGCATACTGCTTTACCATGGTCCTTTCCTCACCATGTGTCTCCAAATTTCCATTTCTGTTTTATGAACATCCCCCCTTTGCAGCAAATTGGAGAGGAAGCTGTGAACTGAAAAGCACTTTGACAAAAGAATAGCAGGGCTGCTGAGCGAAGGCGTGGATTGTGTTGGCTGCCCTTTGTAGTAATGCCTGTGAACTAAGAAGGAAAAATACAGGTTTGCCTTCCTCAGATGACAGTGTGGATATTGTCCTGGACTTTGCAAGATTCGGCCCTTCTGCACTCCTGTGGTCCAGATGAGCCCAATCAGTAGTATCCTGAAAGAGATCAAGGAGGTACTTGGAGCTGTTGCCTTCCCAGCTGCCCAGAGTCCCTTGACCAAGCAAACAGGTTTGCTTGCATGTATAGTGCCTCATGATTTAGTAAAGGAGAAAGTCAAGGGGCATGGACTACACTGAAGAAATCTACATTAAAAAGTGCTTATTTATCACATCCTGATGTTTGATCAAAACAATACTAAACTCCAACTCGAAATGTGTCTTACTCTCATGTTTTTGTAATGTTCAGGTCAAGAGTAAGATTTGGAAGTCACATAAGGAAGCCAAATGAGACTGGAGGAGCAAACAAAGAGGAGGATGACCTTAACTTTTAAACAAAGTCAGCATCAGCATAGTTTTTGGTCTTCAGAGAGACAGAAATGTGAAAGTTACAGATGAACACTTATCTGCATTCAACTGTGAGATAGTTTTAACAGTTCAAAAAATAGCCTGTATTGAAATAATCCTCTTTAAACTGTTTGCAAGATTCTGAAGTATCTGTAGAGCTGATCAGAAAAAAAAACCTGAAATACTAAAGGATTCTTCCATTTCTGTGAACTTAATGGTTTTTTCCAAATATTTACCTTGTTCTACAATCTCCACCTTCCCCTCACAAAAGAAGAGTAGCAAGCTGCTGCACTGAAAGAGAAATTTGGATGGTGGATGTGAAGCTAAGTTCATCAGCAACAGAGTGCAAGGGCACAAAGTTAAGTTAATGTCATTGTTTCTGAAAAAATTTCTGTCTCATAGCTGGGGTTTTCAACATGAAATCAAAATTACATTGAAGAAGTAGTACTGCCTGTGTTTGGATTGTGCTCATTCCTTTCTCTCATCAGTTTTTACCTCGAAGAGCAGAGTTCCAAAACTAAGTTGATCTCAAATAAGAATTTCTTTCTGCCTTTTGTGCCGTAGTTTTTAGGGCACATTAGCTGCATAACAGAAAAATAGATTTTTTGGAATGCGTCAGGCTGTTCTCTGAAATCGATGTTGATTTTGACACTTTTGCAGCCCTTCAATAGACTATTTTGTAGTTTAGCTTTTTATTTTTTGGCATGATCAGTATCTGTTCATGTTTTTCATTTTAGTGATAGGATGCTAATTCCCATTTCTGGAACATTATTTAATGTTCCAGAAATTACAGGACAAAGCTATCTATAATACTCGTAAGTAGAAAAACTATAAAATTAATTTGAGTTTCTGACCATGTACAGTGAAATACTTCGTTATTTGCCTTTTCAGCACAGGAGTTTAGAATAGATTATGCTTTGGACAGAGAAACCTTTAGCTCTGATTCTCATACCTAGATTGGGAAAAATCTCTCTGACTGTTGGAAACACATATTTGCTTGTTGGAACAATGAAAGAAGTTAATATTGCTGTGATTCAAAAAAATAAACTGTAAAAATGCTTAATATATTTCATGATCAAAATTAGATTACAATTTCGATATTGTCTTTAAAATGCTTGACATGCATATATAGTACAAATTAGAATGATTTGCCTGTTTAATATACAAGAAAATGTGTGCTTTATTACTAATTTTTCATGCTCTATGATCTTTCAGAGCTATACCTGCATCTACTTTTGACTGATTGGTTCACTTGTTTCTATTGGGTGTCTCATACAGGATTGGATAATGAGCAATAGTATAGGCTTTGTAATCCTACATTGAAAGGAAAGATTCAAAATTCTAGTGCTCATATCAGAAATATGAAAGTAACTTTGAAGACAAGATGTTTCAGTTTCAAAGAGTGTTTTGTTTGATGTAGGATTTTATTCATCTTATTGAGGTTAACCCCCCCCAGACCTATGGCTTATATTAATTTAGACTATTAAAGCTGATGAAGCTTTCAGGGCCTAGCTTTTAATCACTTTCCAACATCTTCCTAGTTTGAAGAGCTCTTAAATTGAACATGAGTTACATTTTCTCACTTAATTCTCTTCTAATACCTAATAAGAATAGAATAAGGCCCTATTAATTTGATATTTCACATGTACCTGAAACTCTTAAAATGCTAATTAATTAGAAGGTTTTAATTTTTAGCCTGTATAAAACATATAATCCTTTCATTCAATGATCTGGTGATTATAGCTCTATGACTTCATTTTTTTTTACCTGCAAGGTAAAGGTTATATTACAAGGAAAATAAAAATGCGCTGTTGCAGGTTCAGACTCTCAAAGCAAAACATAATTAAAGATGAATGGAATCATGTCAAGGAAATCCAAAGAAAAAAACTATGTTTCTTAATTATCCTCAGAGGTTATACTTCAATTGTTTGTCTAAGCAATGTTATTCAGCATGAGTAGTGGCGTGTTGTAAATGAGCTAGAAGTAGCACGCTTTAGGTTGTGTATTGAGGTTTGCTGTTCATATTTACCATCATCACCTTGGTAAGAAAATCTGAGTGAGAAAAGGGGTGCACGTGTGAGTGAGTGCATGTGTGCAAACAGAGGAGCAGTCCCCAGCAGCAAGCTCAGTGCTGCAGGTAGGTGAGTCACAGCAGCTGCTGCACCTGCCCTGGTCCCTTTGCAGGTACCTGCTGTGGGCAGGCTGTGGGTCACTCGGACAGGCTGTGGGTCACACGGACAAGGTGTGGGTCACATGGGCAGGTTATGGGTCACTTGGGCAGGCTGTGGGTCACACGGGCAGGCTGTGGGTCACTTGGACAGGTTATGGGTCACACGGACAGTCTGTGGGTCACACGGGCAGGATGTGGGTGACTCGGGCAGGTTATGGATCACTGGGACAGGCTGTGGGTCACACGGGCATGGGGTGGGTCACTCTGGCAGTGTGTGGGTCACAGTGCTGGGAGTGCCACGGCCCCCCAGGCAGAGCAGAGCCATGAGGAACAGCATTGTGGCACTATCCACACTCCCCACGTGCTCTGTTCATGCAAAAGGCAAGCATTTAGCTTATGAGTTTATCTGTATCTTGGCATTATATATCCCCCTCCCTCAACAAAGACCTTACCAATTCAAAAAATTCTGTTAAGGAGCAGCAATAATTGATTGTCTTTCAGTGCTTGAAGTCGGTGTCTAAACAACATTTTATTACTCTCAAAATTCTGTTACTAATAGAGAACTCTAATTTTCTAGGAGTACTCTATACCTGCATGTATGTAGTAACTGTTTATGCAGTTAGTATCTTTGTTATTTTAATATGTTTTCAAAAGCGACATTTAAAAAGTAGAATTTCTATACTGTTAAAATAGTGTCCAAAATTCAGGGTGACATGATTTGATTAATTTCTAGATCTCAGATCTCAAATTGCAAAATTTTATTCCAGTAAAATTTTGGGCATCATTTCTCAATACACACTTAGTATCACACAGTTAGCAGAAAGTGCTGTAAGTACTCATTTTGATTTGAATATCAGACGTTGAACATCAAGATAGGTTTTCGTAAAACAAATTGTGTAATAAGCAGAGAAAAAAGAATGAAAGAGAAAAGAATGAGAAGGAGGAACACACACCATCTGGTTTTGTACCACTACTAATGGAGCTGTAAAAAAACACAGTTTACTCTTGCTACCAAAATGCACAGCACCAGCCAAATATAAACAAACTTTCAGTTATGGAAAAGAGGAGCAAGGGCAACTTCCCTTAGCTGGAAGGGAAAAAATCTAGACAAAAAGTTCTTTCAACCAGGCTAAGACATGCAGAGTAACATGTGATATTGCCCAGAGCTTTGAACATGATGAAATATTCCTAACAAGATGTTAAAGCAGGAAAAAACCCAACCAACTAAAACACAAAGCACTTGTGAATTTCCCCACTCTTAACTGATCACTAAAGATGTTTTATGAGCCAGTGGTAGGTGAGTAAACAGGTGAGGAAGCTGACTGTCTTCTTTAGTACCACAAAAGGAACCCTGTTCTTGCTATTACTGCAGAATGGGTGTACCCTCCCAAAATCCTTATTCAGGATCTTGAACCTGGCAGCTGAAATTTAAATTCTGGACCTCCTTTCTGGTTATGTTATGTCTAAAGGATGATGTATCCACTTTGTTGGTGTCTTTCTATTCCCCCAATATTGTCACTCACAGAAGAGATTTAAACTGGGCTCTGAGTAATAACTGTTTTATTGTAGAGTACATAATCAGGGAGACAAACTGATTTGACTAGTCTGTGCTTCCAAGGCTTCCTAACCTGTTGTGGATCGCCTTATTCATCCCACAGACTTGTAACCCTAAGACAGTCCCTCATTGCCCACTTTTTCAGTATGTATTTGCAGTATAATTTTCCATTTAATAACCCAGTGGTCAACTTAAAGAGTGTAGAAAAAAGATTGAATGATATAAAAATAAAATATAGTATATCCAAGTAGACATATGTTTCCTACTCCTTATATCCTGAATGTTGAATTAATTTTGAAATTAATTGTTACAGTAAAAGCAAGTTCAGAAGTTTTTGTGGTCAGAAACCTGTGTCTGTTTTAAATCATATATACAACCTGCTTTTAGGTTATTGGAGAATTCATTCATTTAAACAATGGGTTGAACAACATTTTCCTTTTACTGTTATCACTGTTTTATCTGAGATGTGACAAAAAGTATGTTTTGCCCTATGTGTGAGTTGGAATATTCTCTACGCTATCATCTAAATGAAATACCACCCAAAAATTTGTTTCTCAGATAATAAAGCAAGGATTGTGTAGTATGAAAACAAACAAACAAACAAACAACATTACATACTTTCTCATATGAAGAAATGGTAAAGAAGATAAAAAGCAGTCTGTGTCCATGTATTAGGGAATCTGAGTACATGTCACTAAGGTGAAAGGAAACCAATTTTAAAGTATATCTATAATTCAGAAGCATGCCTCCATTTCAGACAGATAAAAACCATACTTTGAAGTAACTTACTTATGATTTTAGAAGTCATAGCCAGAAGCAAATACCTATTGTCAGGAGAACCTGATTATTATCCTAAGGGAAAGGATTATTATCTGTATACCAAAATATGGCAGAGGAATGTACAACTTTGCTGCTTGTTTCAGACGATTTTTTTTCAGATTTTATTTGGCACTGATCTTCATCCTCAATAGCCCTCAGAATGACTTTCTTTTACTCCTGGGGAAAAGAAATAACTGGATAATGAACAATAAATGGCATAGTTTATATTTAGTCCAACAAAATGCAAAAATTAAATAATTTCTGCATATTTTCAAGTTAGGGCAACATTTTAAATTTGAGATTTGTGTAGCCAGAGGACAAATTTTATGGCTTACAACTGGGAAGCTGGCAGGATATCATTCTTTTGATTATATGCAACAGACATAATGTCATCCAATTTATGGTGTAGAAACTGGCATTAGCTGCTGAATTAAGTCGATCAAATGAAATAAGCAAATATATCAATTAAGCAGATTTTCCACATGCTATTTTAGGGTCCTTTGACCCTTTTTAAAGTAATTTCCACAATAATTCACTCACACAGATATGGAAAGCATAAGCATATAGCATTTCTACCATGCACTGCTTTATCCTGATGGCCTTTTTTGGAGGCACAGTCTCTCCAGGATCCCTAATGGAAAGGTGTTCACCTACAAGACACAGAGTTCCAAATTTGATGCAATCCTTGCACTATCTCTCTCCACTGATCATACTTTCAGGCCTGGCTGGTCTCCTGTCACCATTGAGTGTCAGCACATAATTCCTGAAGCAAATCAATTCTATGCTTAGAAACAGCAGCTTGTCAGCCCCAGTCTTCACAAGCAAACAATGCAGAGTTGGGGGAGTTGGGAGACCTGACAGATGGATATGCACGTGTCTCTGCCTCCCCCCTACACCCTTTCTCTCATTCTCTCTCTCTATGATTTATCCATAGATTAGTGAATGTGTGTATACCCCACCCCCCCAGATATTCCTGTATATATATCTGAAAATGCATATGTACTGGTGCATATATGGGTGAACAGTTTATGTGTGTGTTCTTACAGAAAAAGAATATATGTCAGCTCCAGTAGAAATATGTATAATTTTATAAATACTATCTGATAAGAACACCTGTCGGTCAAAAAGAGTTAAATTTTGAAGCTGTTTTCATGTTAGGCCATCATTTGTAGCATGATTGATCTTATTCCTGCCAGACTTGCAATAAAACAGCAAATAGTAGGATGATGAGTAATATGAGCACTATCCATCTAAGTGCCACAAATGTAGAATCACACTCTTTCTTCCCCCATAGTAAAACAAAGTCCTTTTGCTAAATTAAAACACTGCATGTTTACCAGCTCATTTGTTTTTCACAAACATGAGTATAAGCCACCAATATAAGTGTTTTATTTTATACAGAAGCATTTAGCAACAACCCTTTCCTTCTATTTTTCCCTTTAACTGCTAATCTGTGTAAAAACTATGGCTAGCTCCTTCCCATCAATCATTCTGCACAAATAGCTGTCCTCCTTTGGCTGGAGTGAGGTACTGAGACCCCACTCTTTTTTCTTCCTACAACAAAAGGTGTTTCAGTTTGAGTTTCACAGTGGTGTATCCAAATTAATTTACACAAGTTTTCCAAGGGACTCAGTAGATTCTGTTTGCAGGGATTTTGTGATTTATAATCCTTCTATTTCTCACATCAAAGGAGATGACATAGAAGAGATTTCAGTGTTTTGGCTCAGATATAAGAAAATTTTAAAGAAACTAAACATAAAATCTGCTAAATCACTGAAAAATGAAAACAAGAAAATCCATTTTTTTCTCTTTTTTTTTATAAGCTTTCTAAATATGCAAATTATACCACAAATCTATGCATTCCTCTTTAGATAAGTTCCTGAATGGAAAGTTAATGCAAAATGCCTGAAGTCATCTTTCCCTCCTCTAACCCCATTTTAGTTTCTAATGCCAATCCCTCAAGTGTGTAACCCTAGACAAATTCAAACCACGTGAACAAGAGAGCTGGCTTAATGAAGTTATACAACAGATCATTTTCTCTTATAAACACAAAGTAAAATTATCAAATTCATAAATATTCTACTGGTTCAGAAAATAATTAGGCTAAAATAACAAAAGCTTCAAATGATGTAAGATTTTTAAAGCTTTGTCTTTAAATTTTTGTTTTTAACAATTTTCTGTTTTCAAAAAACGAGCATGTAATTTCTACTGAATAAAAATTGATCTTAACTGATCACTAAAGACATGTTACGAGCCAGTGGAGAGAAAACAGGTGAGGAAGGTGACTACCTTCTTTGGTACCACAAAGGGAACCTTGAACTTGCTATCATGGCACTGCAGAATGGGTATATTCTGTTAGAGTCCTTATTCAGGACCTTGAACCCAGCACCTGAAAATTAAATTCTGGACCTCCTTTCTGATCTAAAGGATGATGTATGCACTTCTTTGGTCCTCCAATATTGTCACAAAAGAGAATAAAATTGGGCTCTGAGTAGTGACCTTACACAAAAGTGGAAACATGTAAATATATATTTGAAGAAATTTACATGCTAAACTAAATCACCTTCTTTAACATAGTCCACTCTTTCACTAGATGCTCAACTCCTCGTGCTGCTTCTTTTCAAGTCCATGATTTGTGCTAATCCTCCAGCAAGCACCAGAGTCCTAATGCATAAAGGAATCTGGCTGCCAAAATTACACAACACTCAAGTTGCCATCATGAAGTATGTACCCTACCTCATCCTCCCAACTCTTGGCACATTAATGAGCTTATCTGTTTAGCAAGACACACTGTCCTCAATTAACTTTTTTCCAGATTTTGACAGATTTATGAAAGGCTTTTGAAAACACATAATCCTCTGGAAAACAGCTGGAAAAATACTCTGTTGAATTTAGTAGTATTTATCAATTCTATTGGGTAAACATGATTGTAACACTTTGCCCCCAATATGAATAAGCATTTCTCATAATTAAGAACTAATGTTTAATTGTTTGTACTCACTTTACTTTTACAGGTTAAATAATAAATAAATAAATAAAAAACATCCATGCTTTTTCACTGGGATCTCTTAGAAAATCCATTATATATTTTCACTTTTTAACACAAAATCTATCCTTTTTATTGATTAAACAATGACATCAGCACTACGAACTAGACAAGGCTGGTTTTGCAGGGTCCTGTCCTCATTTGTCATGTATAAATAGGGCCACTGCATTTTAAAGATAAGAGACCAGGAAAATAATCTTTCTAACTGGTGCTTTCATGTAATGCATCCAGCATTAATTGTCTCTTTGTACATAATTGCAAGAGATTCATCACTTTGAAAGTACTATTTTTGTGAATGTGTAAATATGAGGAAGCTTTCTGTCTTTTTAATCATATACTTCACCTAGTATATGATTATATATAGACATCAATCTTGACAAACTTTCTCAATCTGTTACCACTTGAAATGTTGGTTACATGTGCTGACTTCCTCAGAGCTTTTGGCTTAAAGCAAGTCTGGTGCACAAAGCAGCAGAAATTACAAGTACCATATCTGTCTGCCCTGAGGCACTCATGGCTGTGGTGCACATTCCTGCCTACTTCTCTTACTCTGAGGAGTTATTCTTGCTAGTTCATACTTGCAGCAAAGTAAATCTTTTGTTCATGTGTATCTTAATGTTGTCAAGGATTGGGAAACTCTAATTGTTACTTACCATTAAGGTTTTGCCATTGGCTTTACTAACAGCAGGATCAATTCCAGCTGTCATAGTCCTGAGCAGTGTAAACCAGATAGTATCACAAGAAAAGCACATGCACAGAGAATAAAGCTAAGTCTACTCATTTGTTTGAAATTTCAATTCCACAGTAGAACGCCCCATGCTGCTCTCAGGTGCAGAGTAGTGTCCAAGCTAAAAGCAGCAGCCTGGAAAAAAGAACTAACCTAACAAGGTCTCCTAACAGACTCCAAACGTTGGTCTGGCACCCCAGACCCCACAAATTTCACTATAACCCCTGAAAATTGTATTTGAGTTGCATTTTGTCTCACAAGCCCTGTATAGCTGAATGTTTCTTATTTTGAAAGTTTAAACTGCATTGTTAAAATGACTCTTCAAGGTCTAGGAATCATTTCAAAGAAAATTCTCACTAAAAGAACATAAATTCCTTGATACATCATTTGCCTAGCAGTAAGAGGAAACCAAATTACAGTATTCTGTAAAGAAAGCATCCTATAATGTCATCAATGTAAATATTGCATATGTTGATTTCTCTGTACAGAAAATAGTGCTTATTTTCAGGCAAATAAGAGCTAAAAAATCCCAGCACTTGTAAATGCATAGTCAGAAAAAATATAGTTGCAATGCCCAAACTGAATCATAATAGTCTTTTTCTAATATTCATATTAGTATATAGGATGCAAAATAATATCTAGAATCCAAAGTCAATTTTTCTACAGCTTATTTTTAAACTAGCATTTTTATATAGCCCAGCAGTAAATTGTCATTCAAACACTGTCATTTTCAAACCTTTCTTCATCACAAATTCTAATAATAAGGATTTAGTCAAAGTGTACAACTAGTTAGCTTGAATCTCAAACTCATGTCAAAATATTTCTGTCATAATGAGACCAATTTAACAACATGGGATCTCATATTTCTACCCATGTAAAATGCCTGGGCAAGAAATGGATTTTTCTCAGCTGCCTCAAAATTAGGAGTCTGTATTAAACTGTATTAAAGGTTCTCCTTTTCAGATGCTGGACAGAACAGGTATCCACAAACAAACTTACCACATCCTCCCAGAGGAATTGAAATTTCAATTATGTTGGGCTGGATGACACTGTGTTAGGTAAATCATGTCTGTAAAGTAATTGTGATACACTAATATGTATTTTTGCATTTAGTACAGCAAAACCAACCAACCAACCAAACCCCATAAAAACCAAACCTAACAAAAAAAAAAAAAAAAAAATACAAAAAATCCCTCCCAAAAAAACAAATCAAAACATTAGCTGAATTTCATGAGGGAGATAGTTTGATATTTGAAGGAATTATTAATTTTTCTGCTCCAAACTAAAGGCACCATAGCAAATTTGAACTTGGTCTACATAAACACACTAACATTTTTGGTTTCAGAGGAGCCAAGAGTAAGAAGTTAGGAAACTTATTGCAGAAATTTGTGAACTTACACAATAGGTAAATACAGAGTGTCCTTAAGTAAAATATGCAAAAAATTTAGAGAGCTTGCTAGAGTCTTCAAGCAAAATCAGTGGTGTAACTCTTGGTGGCAAAGGCAGCTTCACTAATTAGAATGATTGAAATTGAGCAAATCTCAACAATAAAACTTCCATTTCTGGAAGTGTAGCTTGAGACAGTTAAGGGAGGAAAAAGCCAAATGATTTCCATCCCAGAATACCAAGAAGTACTATGCATGATAAGTTCTAATACATGTTTCTAAGACTTTTCTTAGTGATTTTTGACAGTGAATAAATTAAGAATTGTAAATATGTCTGAAAATAAATATATTTAAGATAAACGGTGAGACTATTCATTTGACTTCAATCATATGCTGATTTTTCAATGAAATGCAAAGAAAAAGTAGTCAGAGATATAAAAATTGGCAAGCTCTGTATGGATTTGCTAAGGATAATTAATGAATACTAGCTTAATATTTTTATTGAACAAACTAGTATTTTCTTTTAATTATAGGAAATGCTGGACAGACACTGTCCAGGTGGGCCTTTGCTCTGGTCCTGTACTACCAGGGCACTCGAACTATTGTGCTACATGAGAGCTCCTTGTTGTTTCACACAGATGTAATAGATTAACTCAGGAATAACACTTCTCTGTCACAATATTGGAGTAAACTATCACATGCCTACTCCTTTTAAGATTCAAGCTAATACCTTTTCATGATATGCATGACTAATATGTATGAGGTTAGTTTTGCATCATCTTTCATTGCTCTAAAAACCCTCAGTTTTATACCCTACTAAAACAAAAGGAGGGAACAATGGAGCTACCCTCAAAAAATACATAAGGATACATAAAATTGAAAGGCAGAAAACAGTTTAATAACATTTTGACTCAAGAAAACATAATGATGAATAGACTGTGACTGTTCAAAGAAGGCTTCAAACCATCACAGGAGAGAAGTTCTAGAGAAACTTCAGTAAGATGCAGTGGAGAAACCTAAGTAGTTTTAAGAATGAACATGATACAGGGACAGGTTTATACAGACAGGTTAACTAGGACATCACAGAACTAGATTTGCTAATGCCAGTTGTCTCCTCCAGTCTCTTAATCCTGTGAATGAAATACACATCCTGATCATCACTCTCTGGCCTTGCTGATGGCCAACAATTAAATTCTAATTCAATTAATGTACTATAAGTTTACATATCCTCATTGCTTTATGATTGTAATGTATTAAAATTATTTCATATTAATTGCTTGTGTCTTTTGGCACAAGGGTCAAGTTGTGATTGGTTCAGCTTGAAGCATATGGAATAAACCAGTCCCTTGTACACAGATTTAAAAAAAAATTCCATGCAGGAGGAAAAAAATAATTTCTACCCTTGCCCATCAATAACTAAAAATAATACAGCATGTGTAAAACATGGGAAAAATTTAACATGGATTTCATATTATAATAGAATAACCCAGTTATTAGCCTGCAAGTAGAGAATGATGGCTTCTGAGTGGTGGCTCACAGGATTGCATACATTAGTGGAGCCTTACACTTGCCCTTGCCAGTCCTAGGATTAAGAAATATGCTTGGATTTTCTCACCCCAGAAGCCTGTCATCACAGGACATATGTTAAAATATACTGGCAAACTGGCTTGCTCTGAAATCTCATGAGACAAGACAGTCAGATACATTTTGCACCTTTTCCTCAAATCACTTTTCATCATGCAATGTACAGATTAACACAGCTCACGTTATCCTAGATTCATGAATTTTAGGATTTATTTTGATGAGACTAGGATTCCATTCTGTCACACCTCCTTATGCAATGATAAAAAAACCCAAAGCATAGCAAAAGTTTATATTCAAAACCATTTACCTTGGTCAAATATAAGAAACAATTCTGAGTATCATGTGCACTTTTAGGCAGGAACTTAACATGAAGGCCATTCTGAACTGAGATCTCAGCGTAATATTTAAAGTGTGACACATTGTTCTATAAATAAAAATAATTTTTAGATGACTATTCTGCAAGCTTTAAAAAAAAGAACAAACTTCCTGAAGTCACTTTACCTTCACTCAGGACACAGTACATCTATGAACAGATCACAGTGTTCAGCTGTATGTTGATCTATTTATGTGATGCCTATGTGTGAGTATATATAATGGTTTATATTAATTTAAAATGTGCCAAAGTTGAGTACATGACAATTTGAAAATATTAAGACTTCTATGTAAACATTTTAGTTTTTGAATGCTATGTTGCAATACAGATCTATTTTTGATGTAAAGACAACAATGCAGTAAACTGCTGGCTTCTTAATCTTCAAAGTAAGTACTTTTTAGCACAGCTGTGGCAGTGACACCCATGGCTGAGACCTTTATTCCTTCTGTTTTCTGGAGCAGAGTACTTGTTATTCTTCCTGTGTCCTGGAGGCCACGTAGAATAGCCTTCCTTACCTTGGGGTCTGCAAAGCTGGATGCAGCCAGGTGGGTTCTCATGAGAACAGAGTAGAGGGTCAGAACTACCTCTCTCACCCTGCTGGCCACATTGCTTTTGAGCCAGCCTGGGATGCAGTTGGCCTTCCAGACTGCAAACTCACATTGCCAATTTATGTCACTCTCCTCATCCATAAACTCCCAAGTCCTTTCTCTGAGGCTCATCTTGATCCATTCTCCACCGAGCCTGTACTTGTGCTTTGGATTGCCCTGACCTTGGTGCAAGACCTTGCACTTGGCCTTGTTGAACTTCATAAGGTTTGCATTGGTCCACTTGTCACACCTGCCCAGGTCCCTCTGGATGGCATCCCTTCCCTCCAGCATGTCCATCACACCACACAGCTTGCTGTCATCTGCAGACTTGCTGAGGGTGCACTTGATCCCGTTGTCCATGCCACAGGCAAACATGCTAAGCAGTGCCAGTCCCAAAACCAACCCCTGAGGGGAACCCCACTCACCACTGGTCTCCACTTGCACATCGAGCTGTAACTCTGGGCAGCCAATTCCTTATCCACTGAGCATTCCATCACCAAGTCCATGTCTCTCCAGTTTGGAGACTAAAATTCCTGCAGGGCAGAGTCAAATGTTTTCTACAGTTCCAGAAGGAATACTAGTTCTAGGTAGATGATGTCAGGCACAGTTTGCTCTTCAGTGAAGTCATGTTGGCCACTACCAATCACCTCCTTATTTTCTGTGTGCCTTGGCACAGTTTCAGAGGTTCCCTTTATGGCCTCAAATGCACTATAGAAACTTCCATTTACATGCCTAAATACATTCAGTATCTCTTGTGGATGGCTTGCAATTGAACATCCTATGTTTTTTATTCCTTGCTGCTACAGAAATTGTTCTATCGTTGATTAAATCTGTAAAAGTATTTTGGGGATTTATGAAAATAAATGTTCTTCTATTGTTTCAATGTTAGATTCTGTTATTCTGGTATTCTGAATTGTAATCGCTCCTACTTGTTTCATTCTACCATAGAAATATTAATTTATTTAAAAAAACATCCCTAACAATTTTCTGGAAAATGCATCATCTCAGATAGAACATATCATGAGAGGAAATTATTTTTAACTTATGTAGAGTTTTGATTTGCTATAATCTTTTTCTTCAAGTCTCAGTGAATTTTGGGAATCAGAAAGAACTTCCCCTGGGTATGATTTTATTGCTAAGACTTTATGGCAAGCACTGGATTTCAGAGAAGAATATAGCTTCTGAGGTTCTCATAATATGTTACATAAATGAACATAACACATGAAAACATTTCTTAGTAAGCAGGAGGTTCTGTATTACTTTCAAAACCAAAATTCATGTTTATGGCTACACTTTTACTTTACATGATACTTTGTATCTATCTGAATATTTTGAACTAATTCTTCTCTGAGTAAAATAAGGTACTTATTTATTCTGCGGAAAAAATTATGGTCGCTATACCATTCCATTAAATACATCTAAACTTTCAGTTTCATGAAAATTAAACTTCAAACACATATCTCAAACCCTAAGTATCTATACCCTCAACTGATAGTGTTCCTGAAATTAAATATTTTAATCTCTGTATTGACCCAATGCTTGCAATGAACTCTGATTTACCCCAGTCTGGGAAGGAAAAGGTGCCTTTCTCAGTGTCTCCAGAACACAAAACCAGGTGCTGCAGTAGGAAATCCATGCTTACTATGCTTGCCATGTCCAAAGGGATAATTTGTGTCTTGAGCAATAAGGCAAAATCTCCTTCAGAATCTTGACCAGATGCCATCTCCTAGAGAACTAAAAGCAGCCAGAATGATGCAGCAATAAGAAGTCAAAGTGACTTGTCAGTGGTTCTGTTCAGCTGAAGTGCCTCAACATTATCATAAAATCAGTGATAATAGGCTACCTATGTAAAACATCTTTACTCTCTGTTTTTCAAATTAATCCTACTGCTATTGTTGGAAACAAAACATTTTTTTTTCTTGAATAGATTACTATAGTTCTTAACCAAAAAGGCTACATTTAATAAAATAAAAATCAAAATATTGTGTTGAAAAGGATCATCAATTATTTAGAAATACTAGGTCATGAAGCTTTTTGAAAAATATGGAAAAAATAGGAATGGCTGTTTCTTACACAAACTAATATAGCTGGTAATTACTGATATCACTCAGTATCCACAACATTCTGGAGTGCAATATCTTAAGGTAAAACTCAATACTGAGCTAACATTAAGACAAAGAGAGTATTAATAAAAGTGACAGATTCAAAAGGTGTAAAATGCAATACTAATTCCACATTTACCCAGCATGTGAAAAAGTGTCATTTATATGCACTGAGAATATTAATGATACTTGCATGTAAAAGGCCCAAGTGTCAGATTCTGCACCTGGGATGGGGCAACATTAGATATATGGATAGACTGGGGAATGAGATACTGGAAAGCAGCACCACAGAAAAGAACCTGGGGGTCCTGATCGATGGCAAGTTGAATGTGAGCCAGCAGTGCCCTGACAGCCAGGAGGGACAACCTGGGGTGTCCTGGGGACAGGTACAGCATCACCAGCCAGGCAAGGGAGGGGATTATCCCCTCTGCTCTGGGGCAGCCTCACCTCGAGTGCTGGGGGCAGTTTTGGGCACCACCATGCAGAAAAAACCTGAGCTCCTAAAGAGTGTCCAGAGTAAAGACACGAGGATGAGGAAGGGTTTTGAGGAAAAACCCTATGAGGAGCAGCAGAGGTCACTTGGTCTGTTCAGCCTGGAGGAGGCGGAGGGGAGATCTCACTGCAGTCTGCAGCTTCCTTGTGAGGGGAAGAGCAGGGGCAGGCACTGATCTCTTCTCTGTGGTGATCAGTCACTGGACCTGAGGGAATGGCCTGAAGCTGTGTCAGGGGAGGTTTATGTTGGATATCAGGAAAAGGTTCTTCACCCAGAGGGTGGTTGGGCACTGGAAGAGCTCCTCAGGGAAGTGGTTACAGCATGAAGCCTGACAGAGTTCAAGAAGTGTTCAAACAAGGTTCTCAGACACATGACATGTGAGGGGTTGTCCTGTGCGGAGCCAGGACTTAGGACTTCGATGATCTTTGTGGGTCTCTTCCAACTCACGATATTTAACATCTCTATGCAAGTGACAAGATAGCAAAACCTAGCAAAAAAATAAAATTGACATAATTGCTTTTCTTCCAGTCATTTTCTTTCCCTCTGCGTTTTTTTTTTTTTTTTTTTCTAAAGGATTAATGGGGTAGAANNNTTTTTTTTTTTTTTTTTTTTCTCTAAAGGATTAATGGTGTAGAACTTTTGTACAACAGCATTTGGGCTTTGCTTTTTAGGATGATTTTTGTCTTGCTGGCATTTCTTGCTTTCCACTTAGATTTTTTCTCTCTGTCCTCAAATTTCCTGAGTCACAACGCAGACACTTGGAAAATCTGACCAGCAAATGAGGCTTTCTGTGTACGTGTATCTGTGTGTGTGTGTGTGTGTAGCTCCCTACCTCAGATCTAAGCTCACCATTAACAGTACACAGAATTTAAAGGGATCTAGAAATGACCTCTTCCTGTTTCAATTAACCATGCAGTTATCTGATAGCATTACTAGTTAATTTATTAAATAAAAGCATCCCTCATGATCTGGCAAATGAAAGCATAAATTCTTCCTCTTATTAGTACTTAGTATAAAAGAAACTTTATTCACAGTTTGAAACTTACTCAAGGCAAGTTCATATTTCCTGAGTTGCAAACAGTATTCAACCAGTGAGTACAAAATCTACTGTCTACAGGGCTGTTTTTATACATAATTGAAATACATTGTGGACATTATTATTTAAGTGAGCTAGCACCAATAGTAAGAAATGCACAATGCTGTGATGAAGAACTTTTAATAACAAAGCAGAAATGAAAATAAGTTTGTATCACAGGTTTCTCAGTAAAATAGAAAGGAAATGCAGATCATCTAGGCAGACTGTTTTCCCTACTCTGAAGGAAAACCTCTCCTTGATTCACGAGGTGTAATAAGGTTATATATGTCAAGGCTGAAGCTGTTGCAATAATTGTTCACACAGCGAACATTGAAACCAGTCCATTCTCCATCGTGCCTACCCTCAGCAAAGCCCATGTGCCTCTCCCACCTGGCTGCCGCGCCTTTGAACAGCTCACTTCCTCATCTTTACCACAAAGTCTTTCTTGCGAGGCAGGATCGATCTGCCTTTTATTTTTTTTTCCCCGAAAAGAAATGCAAGCAGACAAAAACTGACCGAAGGGCACTGGACACTTAATTGACAGAATGTTTAGAGGAGGCGTTGAAGCGAAACATCACCTTCCTGCGACTGAAGCAACTGTAGGATTCAGGGCTACAAGACCTGTGCACCATCACCACGCGGATGGTCGATGTCTTCCACTCTTCTCACTGTCTCTCTCCATCCCTTCAGCCTCCAAGCTCGGCCCCAGCCGCCTGCCGCCCTCCAGCGTGCCGGTGTACTCGCTGCGGCCGCCCCTTGCCTCCGAGCGATCTCTCCTCCTTCCTGGGTCCCACGCCCCTCATACCCACTAATTCCCTTTCTTTTAGAAAACTTGCGTGTTCCCCAAAGAAGCTCCCACCTGTGTGCCTACTTTCCGGCTCCAGGCTGCCCTGGAGGCCACCCCCCGCCCGTGCGCCGCTACCCCACCAACAGGAAGGCGAGGGCGGGCGGCTCGCAGCCCGTGTGAGCGGCACAAGGGACCTGGGCACCGCCACCACTCTGGGCGCAGAGGCGGAAGGTGATGAAGGTGAGGATAGAAACGAGGCACCCGTGGTACCTAAGCGTGGCCGCGGGGATCTTGGCACAGCGGTGGGCATGGACGCCCCTCCCTCCTTGTCCTCTCACTGTCGCGTGTGCCTCCTCCCCGCCCGCCTCCGGCAGAGATGCTGCTGCAGGCGGGTGGGTAGGCTCTCCTCCCTGCGTCAGGAGGTGCGGCTTCCCCGGCCCAGCGCTGCCCTCCCCTTTCCTCTCCCCCCGCCGCTTTTATGTCTGTCTTTAAACGCCGCCGCAGTGAGGGTTGGGCACATGTGGCTGCCACCGCCTGCCCGCCGCTGAGCCCCTCGCCCGCACGGCCCCGCTCGCCATCCGCGCCCGCGCCCCCCCTTTTCGCAGCTAGCGCCCGGCGGGCGGAGGTAAGGCACGGCTCGGCATGGCATGGCACGGCGCGGGAGGGCAGGGCTCGGCACGGCGCGGCAGGGCAGGGCTCGGCACGGCAGGGCTCGGCACGACGCGGCGCTGAGTGTGGGTGCACAGGGCGGCCCGTGCTTTCCCAGCGCTGCCATGCGGCTGGGGCCGCGGGGAGAGACAGCGTGGCCGCGCCGCGTGTGTCGCCGGGCGGGAAGGGGCCGGATGTGCGGGCGTTCCTTTCCGCCCGGTGTTCGCCTTCCTGCGGGGCGGCATCCCCCCAAGCCCACCTGGGGAGGCTGCTTTCGCCCTGGCTCCAGCCCCTCGCTGGCGGGGAGAGAGCCAGCCCCTCGGGAAACAATAGTGAGCGCCGGCTAGAAGCCGCCCATGTGTTTTAATTCGGCGGTAGGGATGTAGGGCGCTGTGTTAATCAGTGTTGTTGTTGTTATTATTATTATATTATTATTGCTGTTGGCAAGGGCGAGGAACTTCTATCTTTTTCCGAGTGAAAGAAATTTCATTCATCTCCCGTGCGTTGCGTGGAACGCCTCAGATGCGTGTACAGCGCGTGTTGGGGAGCAGGGGCCGCGGGCCGTGTCCCCCCGGGCCCCGCGGTGATGTGCCTCGCCGCACGNAGGCGGCGGCAACCCCCGCGGCCGGGGGCTGGTGCGCCCCGGTGTCAGCCATGTTTGGGTGGGCATGGTAATGAGGACCTTCTCCCAACCTTTGCGCCTCTTGGTTTTATTTTCTGTGCAGGATTTTGATGGTTGCAGCCCGCCCTGTACTATGGCATGTCCACGGGATGGATTCATACCTACAGTTTTCTCCTAGTGATTCTTTTTCTCATCGATTTGCTTATTAATCCTTCTAATTTTCTATGCTCGTATTGCCTGGTTTTGTTCTCGTTTTGCTAGTTTAGAGAAAACTGGAATTTCTTCGCATGGCTTTGCTTTTGTTGTGAAAGTAAATGAGATGATTGTAATATGTCTGCGCAGTCACACTGACTTGGCACACATGAGAGTTGTGATGGGATTTCATCTATTTAAGTAATTTGCTCTTTATTTTACTTGTTAAGGACCACATTATCATCAACTATTTATTTTCAGTATGATACTGCTACATACGAAGCTCACAGCTGTAGTGTTGTTATCCAAGATAAGCATAACAATTTTTAAATACTATGTTACCATGTATGTGTCACTGTCGCATACCATAGGATATGGACCCAATTTCCCCCCAGCAAAGAAAAGTGTAAATGAAATGAAGATTTTATCTGATGTCATATAAATATACGTTGAATGTATTAGCAGGCAGCTTTCTCCATTTGATTAAAACCCGATGACAACATAATCAGCTTATTTCTATTTAGCAGTATATTTCTCATTATCAGCATCACATTAGAAAGGAAACTGTGAAAAATACTTAAGAAAGATTGCTTAATTTCATTTTGGCTAATATAAAAGTTTTTTGTTTACCCCACACCCCATATTAAGATAACCATAAAATCACAGCCTGCATGCAGTGCATATTAGACACTCCTTTTGGGCTCAGCTCTGCTCTTCAGACTCAAGAACAAGAAATCCCATTGGTTTTGATCTGTGTATGAAAAACAAAACCATTTCATAGCTGCTCAGATGTGTCACCAGTACAGAAAACCGATTGTGTGAAACTGCCAAGGCATCTTGAAACTAGTTTTATAGCCTAATCTAATTCCTGTTGACCTTTTGTGTTGTGTCATTCTCACAGTTATCTTTTTTTCTGTATTGCAAAAGCCCATATGCACAAAACTTTTCAAACACTGAATTAGTCAGAAAAAAAATCACAGATTAGTCAGAAATACAATCTACTCGTTGTACCTATTCCTTTTGATTTAGATTGCATTGTTAAGGACTGGTGGCTGCTCAGGTGGTATCAAATTACTACTTGAAGTATTTGTGGTAGAATCTTTCTGGGAAGATTTTTATTTTGGAAATTTTCTAGAGTAGTGTACCAGAAGTGTACACAACATTAAGGACATTTTTACCTGTGTTCCCAACTACTTTCCCTTTTGCACATCTCCGTTGGTAATGTTCTTAATTAAAATACAAAATATCTGTTGATTTTGGAAGAACAATTTTCAGTCCCAAATTTTATAGATCAGCATAGTGATGGTAGCTGCTTTTCCATGTGACTTTAGAGATCTCTGAATTCTCAGTTGCAGAATAACTTTGTCGTATCAGCAGGTGGCCAATTAAAACTTGAGCAACTCCATTTGTCCTTGAAAATTGATTCAAAGTAACCTTGCCATTACACAGGAAATGTATTGAAATAATTTAGGAGAGAAAGTATCATTGATAAATGACAACCAAATGCTATTCTACTGAAGAGTCAGAAGCACAAATCCTGGCCAGATGGTACAAAGTGGTGTGAAAATGTGGTGGTAACTGCTCGGACAGCTGCATTAGGCAATGTCAGTAACTGGACTGAGCTTCCCGTAAGCCTACACTGAAACAGTGCTCTGCATTCTTATCCTTCACTCCTAAGGCTAGGGATTCCTTGTTTGTATGAGAGAAAGCAAAGAAAAACTTGTGTAGTGCTGTGGATGACAGTGCCTCTGGTCATGGTGCCAGTAGTCTATTTCCCGCTTTGGGAAAAGGGTTTCTTGCTGCTGGCAAATAATAGTTTTGCATTTCAAGTGTCAGAAATGTGTACTGCAATATTAATAATTCAAAATGTTCTCTTTAAACGAAAATGGAGAAGGGATGAAAACTGTAATAGGGCATTTACAGTGTTTTATTTTCTATAGTGGAATTGGTATTAATAATTTTCTTTGTAAAGATGTAGGCATTTATTGTAACATAAAAGCATGATTTGTGTAATGAAATCAAATAATCAGATGTGATAAGAAGTAAGATTTCCACTAACTCGTGTTCAGTTCGGCTTTTTGTTTGGATGTAAAAAACACAGAGGGAGAAGTAATCACATCAATTCTTCCTAGGCACAACTTGATTTACTTATTTATCCATTCTAAAGCACAGAGTTCAGAGAATTTGGGTCTCAGGGCAACAACGTAGCTGGTAATTTATAATTTTCAGTAATTGATTTTGCAACTTAAATAACTTTAATACTTTTTTAACATATTGAATATACTTTTTTAACATTCCACTTCTGAGAAGCTTGATAAAATTCTAGAATAAACTAATGGTTCTCTTGTATCTTACATGGTGAGCTTAGAATATGGAGATTTTATTTCAAGTTGCAAGTAGTTTAATGAACTTTAATCAACCAGGGGTAAAGTTCTTTCATAATTGGTGAGATTACTTCACTTGAAGGAGTGGTAGCTGCTGAATGTGTTCCTTCAATAAAGTTCATATAAGAAAAGACTGGTAAATAAGTGATATATTTTCTCCATTTGTATAGGAAGTTACAGTTAACTCATCTTGTAAGTCTCTGAAGTATTTCAGTGAGGTGAATTTGTGAGAAGGAAATACTGAGAAACTTCTGAAAGCAGAAGTGAGAAACTAGAGTACGGCAAATTAGTTCTTTAGAGATCGTGTGCGTGGTAAAAAGAAAAACTGACATTTAAGAGCTCTAGGTTGTAACATGCTATCTGTAGATATTTCCATTGGGCCAGTGATTTGGCAGGAGTCATACAAGCTGTTAAGGTCAAGTCTATTGATAATGAATAATCCTTAGAAAGAAACTTTACTGGTTTTGTCAATTTATTGTGTTTGTTCTATAATAGAAGGAAGTATTCTCCTGTAAATAAAATTTAAGGACACTAATCTGGACCAGAAATTCTTTGCATTTGAGTCTATGCAGGGTTTTGTTGTAGGATGAAGCCATGAACAAAATTTTGTAGGAATGGAGAACAAATTTCCCAGCAATATCAAACAGATGCAGCGTCACTGAAGTCTGTATAACTACCTGTATCTGCAGCAGGTTTGAATTTAGTCTTTATTTTTTAAGTGGTTGTGCTATGGTATAAATGATTCTGTTGTAGACACCAGAATAAAAACTTTTTCTAATGCATTTAAGTCCCCCATAGCCCACAGAGCTCTTATTTTTTCACAGTGTCATGAATGTGTAACAGACTACATTCTTCAGTGATGTTTTCTGAGACACGCTAATACAAGTATAATTGTATAGAATATAATTATCTTTAATTGCAATTGAGTTAAGCACCTATTGAGTATGTATCTTACTGACATGCTGTTTTAAACTAGGTAGGGAAAAATGCTAGATCATGTAGTTCACACTGAAGAGCAGCATAATGGTTGCTTCAGTTCATAGAGATGGACTTGAGCAGGCAAAAAGGTTATGGTGTGTATTCCTATTTCCACCCAAGAACACAATGCTGCATTGCAGCAGTAATTCAGTCTGTGCAGTGAGTACTGTTACACACTGTAACTCTTCCTGAAATAATTATCTGTACACAGATTCCTTCAGTGATAGCCATTCTTCACGGTCACAGTACTCCCATGAAACCTGGTTTGTTCCTACAGTCTTCTTTCTCTCTTTTTCACTCTAATATGATTGTCACTAGGTATTCCCCTCATCCTGTCTGCACAGATTTCTTTTTTGCAGACTTACAGCGGTCTATTTCTCCTAAAACTTCGGTTTTCATTTCCTGTATTGATTGTTCCTATCATGCTTTTCCCAGCTTTTATACTTGTATTTGAGACACATTTTGTACGTTTCCTTTTGGTGTAAAAGGCTCCTCTTCTTCACTTTTGCATATGATTTTCCTCCAGTGATTTCATACAGACTGAAACATTTGGCATGAATATCAATAAATATTGTTTATGAACGTGTGTCATGGTGAGAATCCTAACTTTTATTTAGTTCCATGTCCTCAGCTGAACCATACTGGTGTCTTCATTGGGAGTCAAAGGGAAGATTTGGTGAACAGGAACATAAGACACAGCCTTGGGGGACTGGACTGGTACACTGCACTGGCACAATCTACTTTCAAAGCTGAGGTTATAGTGATGTGAACTGGCTGCAGCTTTTTATTGCTTATTTCCACCCTCACAGCAGCATTACAGTTGGTATGTAACTCAGGGAAGAACACAGTGCTCTGAAAAATAGAATGTTGATCTCTTTAATCCCTTCAATGGCAAGCATTGAACCTAAAAAGGTATTAAGGATTATTCATTAATCATTAAAAATGAAATGTAAATAATTTTGTCAAATTGCTGTGTTTCCATAAGCAGTAAAAATGAGATTATAAAAGAAAAAAGTACACTGTTAGAAAGGAATATTTTTGGCTTTCTTTTTCAGAGGGGAGTGATGGTTTTAAGAAGAAACACAATGTAAGAATTACTGCATTGTTATTTTTGTTGGAAAAACACTGCTAGAAGTTCGTTAATACTTAGCTATATCAGTCGTTGCAATAGTATTGTGGGATGTTTTAAACATGAAATTGCCTTACAAATGGCTTTTTACAGAAGTTTGTGCTGAATTTCCAAGGACATGGGGCAGTTTTACTCATTATACTTTCAAATCTTTAAGTGACGGGTTTTTTTTGTGCCTGTTTTTCTGTACACGTTGGGAAGACCTCCAGCCTTGTAACTTTTAATTGTTTATTGAGATTGCACAGCCTAGAGAACCAGAAGTACAAGGTTCTTCTGGTAGGTGTCTGTGTATTGATTAGCATGCAAATCTGTCTGATCAGGAGCCTGACATAAGATTCATTGCCCGTGGCGAAGAGGAGCAGCAGTGTTGAACAGAACCAGGACAATTCCTGTACTAGGCATTCCATACTAAAAACATTGTGAGAAAAGGACATGCACAGAAGTTTCAGTTTGTCTTTTAGTGCTTTGACTGATGAAGTTCCTTACTGCAAATGCTTGCAAGTTTGGTCAGTGGAGGCATTGCAAGTCTTATCTCCCTGTGCTAGCATTTCTGAATGCAGGCCTGAAGCTGAAGTAAAAGCTCTATAGTGAGCCTGGATCTCCCAGGGAGCTAATTTGGGTCTGAATTCCCTGTTGCAAGGGATTATTATTGCTTAATCTGCTAGTAATGTGGAGGTTTAATCAGGTTACTTTACTTCTTCATGCTGGTGCATTGAGTTGATTCTTTTTCCATGGAAAAAAAATTATAAAATTCCCACTGTGTTCTGAGAGAGAAAGTTGGGGTCTGCAGTTTGCTTGATATCAAAGAAGTCAGAAAATACTCACTGTTTATCTTTCAGTATGTAAAAGAAATAGATTTTAGCATATCAAGAACAATGCTAGTAGGACATAATTAAAATCTAACTCATATGTTTGATTTAGTAAGTTGTTTTTTTTCAGAAGTTTGTTTACACCAACTTTGATTAGTGATTGCTTTTATTTCAGTATCAGAATAATTTTCTAAATGTTCTTTTAACTGAATGGTGTTCTGTTCATCAATTTCCGTTCTGTTAAATTCCATCAAACAATACAATGCTTGTCAGGTCAGCTTAAGAGTAATTTTAGATTTCTTTATAAGTGGAATTTTACATATAAAAAGAAAAAAGCATTCTTTTTTTCTCATTTCAGTCATGGAAAAGTCCAGAAAAACATTATATTCTCCAATAAATGTGATAAAAATTTTCCTTCAGTGTTTTCTTCTGACAGGTTACATCATTTGAGTCATGAAAAGGATGAGAAGCTGTGAACTTGATCAAATTGATCAAATTCCGTAATCTAGATCCAAAACAAAAAAAAAAATACAACCTACAAACAAACAGCTTTAATAAGGCTAAATTATATTTTAGACATTTTACTTTTAATCCATGGTACTGGTAATATCATAGTAATGTTTTAAAATAACCGACAAGATCTAGGACTTGGAGTCCTAATATAAATATAGTTTCTCCTTAGTATTATTTAAAAATCTACATTAAAAATCACCATTTTATTAAGGATTTACAAAATTAACTGTCGCATCACATAGTACTGTATTTCTGTACAAGGCAGTGTAGAAGGTAACAACTACTAGAACTAACTGATGATATTTAAGAGACTTTGGTCTGATATTTCCTAGTTTAATGCTGATGAACTTCAATACTGGACTACATCCAAGTGTTGTAGGAACATAGAATAGCATTTTATATGGTGAAGGGCTCAAGTTCAATACTCCAATGAGGAAAAAGAAAAGAAAGCTTGTTCAGTGGTTCATGTTTAGCTAAACAGCGCTGGTAACTCTTCTCTTTCACCCTATTCAGACTTCATGCAGGAGCATTCATATCTAGACCTAGCTCAAGCTGAGTAGTTTGATGTCAGTCTTCTGTGCAGGTTTGTTCTGGATCAAAGAGAAGCTTCTGCGCTTGTCACTGACTGCGTTCTGGGAGTGCTGAGCACGGAGCAATAGACTCCTTGCACAAACCACACTTTAAACATTCGTACCTGACAGTAGTATCTCTTGAGAAAGGATTCACAATTTGCTTTAATACCAGTTCCTTTAATACAGAGAACAGTTAAATCTGACAGCTGAAGAGAGCCTTTGTGAAGTGTCTGCAAGGACTGTCCTCCATCCTTGGTGCAGTCTGGCCAGTGATAATGTGCTGAATTAGGAAAGCAGTGCTGTTAGAGCCATGCACCAGTCTGCTGAACAAGCCTCCCACATTTTCTCAAGCCCTGCAAATGTTGCAAATCTATACAGTGATATTTCTGTGGATAACATATTCCTTAAAGGAAGGTTAATGAAAGGGAAGTTGTTATGATACTGTGCTAGGAGTAAAAGACTCCAGCCCAGTTTATCCTGAAGTATAGCAGTGCAATGTTTAATGCATGACAGGACAGAGTGATGCAATTTTTGTTGGAATTGACTCATCAGTGAGAGCTCCAGATAAGTCATATTGCTGCCCTGCAAGTTACTCTATCTAAAATAATTAAAACAGGTGTGACATTTTAAAACATTTCAGTGAATACTGATGGATGGCTTGTGTCTTTTTGAATGAAAATCTCTTTTTGTTATTAGAGTTAGAGAAGGATTTACAGACAAATACTGATGGAGTTCCACATGTGCAGCTGTTTCATTTTAGTGTAATCCCTGAATTTATTACTGGAACTGAGAAGCTGTTCTCTAATTTACATCAGTGGAACAAAGGGGAAAAAAAAGTTTGAAATGTGACTAAAAGTAATGTTTGAAGTACCAGATGCTGTGGCTTATAGTCGCAATGCTCCATTAGGACTGCTTAAATTCTTCACCTTAATGTATTCAGTTTGCATTTTGGTTCTACATAGGTATCTCAGTCAGAACTAAGAGCCACTGAATCATGTATGAAGTAGAAGAGGGTGTAGTCCTTTGAAGACTGCAATGCAAAAGACAGAACAGATGAAAAGAGACCCACACAAACATTCATTTAGCCCAGATATACAGGATCGAGTATTAGGATTTCTCTTGTGTATAAACAACTTTTTCCCTATTCTACTGTTCTCTGTATAGCTCATACACTTAATTTTTTTTTTTTTCTGTTTTTTTTGGAAGAACTCGTATCAGTCAAAGCAAAGCCTGGTACTAGTCCCACTGCATGTCAGAAGGAAGGTTCTATAGGACCCTGAACCCTCCAGTGACAGCAGTGAACATGAAGCAGATCACAAGCCAAGTAGGTTCTACTATGCTTAAAAAAATTGGGCTGGCTGCCAGAGCTAGAGTTGCTGAGAGGAGGCAGTAACAGAAGGGAAACTGAGAAGGCAGTGACCGGAGTCTAAGGAATCAATGAAAAGAGGTTACAAACGAGTTCAGTAGGCAGCTGGGGTGAACTTCAACTTCCAAATCCTTGGGAATTACTGGAAAAGGTAGTTGCCCTGTTGGCTAGGAGGCTGGTGATAGTACTTGTGGCAGCAGAGGTTTTATTTCTGGTGCTGTGAAGTCTCATCTTGCTAAGCTGTGGGCTGGGTTCCAGTGGCTTAATGTCTTTCCCTTCCTCGCGGCCGCGAGGTGCTTGATCTCCCAGTGGCTGTGGGAACGGCACCTTGCAGTTCCCACTGCATGGGATCTTGTCAGAACGCAATGCAGCCTTCATGCTATGGACCAGGTGTTGCAGCAAGTCCATAAGCAAAAGCTGTAAGGTTTCATGTTTCCCGGAGTAATTCCTTATTCTCATCAGTTAGCGGTTCGTGATTAGATTTCTTGTGTATTCCTTACAGAAGCCCTCTTTAGAGCTTTCATGAAGCTTAACACATAATCTAAATCCCTTTTAAGACTCTTAATTGTGCAGATGGCTTTGCACACACTAGTTTTGTCCCATGTGATTAGTGAAGAATTTATTAAAAAACATTCCTCCCCAAAATCTTATGTATGGTGGCTGCAAGCAATTCTGTCCTTTTAAATTACTCTGTTTAAGAAAAACATTTTTTCAAACGTGTTTTTTTTCTGTACGTACACATTAGAAACAGTAGGCTTTTAAAATGGATTTGGCATTTCAAATATTTCAGATATTTCAGTTTCTTAGAAACAAGGAATAATTAAAAATATCTAAAGCATCAAAGCTTATAAGATCTCCTTTTTCAAACTATGACTGCGATTATGTATTCCAGGATGAAGAATAACAACTAAATAAGTCACCATTGCTTTTGAACTACTAGGTGCATCCTCTCCATCAAAATTTTAATTGCTGCATGACTTTCTGAAATGGTCTGAAAAACTTAATTTTAAATATGCTTTTAATAAATTCAAGCACAGCTATTAAGTCAGGAAGTAATGGAGTTGGGCTTGTACATTTTATGTAAAGTGTATACCCTTTTGTTCCTGATAAGAAGAATTTTGTTATGGTATCAAAATATGCGCAGTTGGCCTTTCAGTACTTAGGAACTAAACCAAAACAAAATCCTTAACAAGTGAATGAATTGTATTTTATAAAATCTTAGATCAAATAGTGGACTTATTCCCTACAATTTGAAAGTGGTTTAACATTTCTTCTTGTTTTCTCCTCTTAGCAAATCATTGAGATGTGCAGAAATGGGTAAAACAAAGCACATGATTTCAAAAATAAATTTCTTCTGCATAATATCCTTTTTAATTTTTTTTCCACAGATACTTTCATTACAACAAGTGCTCAGAAACAGAAATCCTTACTCTTGATTCCCTGGTACCAAGGACTCATCAGGCACCGTCTTCAGTCTTTCAGTATTTTTTCCCAAGCAGAGGGAGAGTCGACTCCATCTGTCATCTCCTTGCTGTTTGTTTCAAATTACAAATGCCTAAGAACAGCAAGGTAGTGAAAAGAGAACTGGATGATGAGGTCATTGAGTCAGTTAAGGACCTGCTCTCTAACGAGGACTCTTCAGATGATGCATTCAAGAAGAGTGAACTCATGGTTGATGATCAGGAAGAAAAAGATGCAGATATTGAAGAAGGCTCAGACGTAGAAGATGAAAGACCTGCTTGGAATAGCAAACTCCAATATATTCTGGCACAAGTTGGATTTTCTGTGGGATTGGGGAATGTGTGGCGATTCCCCTATCTGTGTCAGAAGAATGGGGGAGGTAAGTTTTGTGATACAGCTAGTTGCACCTAGATGATGATGCTAATCTTTTAGATTTAAAAGTTAGCAGAGAGAGCCACAGTCAAACCTGTTCCAACGTGTCAGGTTTTTTTTTTTAGTTTTTGCCACAGCCTATAAGGAAAAACACTCATTTTCTTAATTTAGAAAGATACATTTCTTAAAGTAAGCAGCAGATTCTTGCCAGATGCCATTTCCTCATTTTAGGGTAGAAAGCTCTTGATACAACCTTAGTACTGCTCAAACCAGTGGTTACCCATAGCACATGGAGGCTTGCATTATTTAGGACCTGGTTATTGTGCTTAAGTGTTCTTGTTGTGGCTTTTTTCCTTCCTTTTTTTCCTCTTTCTTTATTCTTTTTACTGATAATAAATGTAAATCATTAAATTAAGGGACTGTGTCTTTTTTTGTACTGTTAAACAGTTTACTATTTTCATCAGTAACAAGGTACCATTCATGTAAAACAATAACACCAAGCTGTTTGTTAGTTGACCATCTGTGGTCTTGAATTCAGTTTGAGGTATGAGGCTGGAGACTTTCCTTCTCTGTGAATGCAGGATTTAGTATTTCATCCAATGCTATACCATACTTAAATATACTACATTAATGCACATTCTATTGTAGCTATTTACTAAGCTGAATCTAAAACAAACCTGTCCCTTTTTAGATGATACAAAAAAGGAATGCATACAGAACATAAAAAAGAATATTCTACTCCTACTGCTTTTTTAAAAGCTGAATGATACAACTGATGTAATTCAGGAGTATAGAAATGAGCCTAGAATATGATAAAAGTTGATTCTTTGGTTTTTTTTCCCTCAATTCAAGCACTAAAAATTAATTTTATGCTTTCAAATATTCTATCTTCAGGATAAAGTTAAATTCTTTTATATCTAGTTACTGATTTTTTTAAACTATCATTTAAGTTTCTTTTTTTCTCTTTTATTCTGGGGAGAAAGTCATTAAATGATTGATTTAAAGTATGACGTCAAGATATCTCAAGGATAATGGAGTACAGCAGTTTGTTTTGTGTAGTTAGTTGTGTGCTTTGAAATTCTGAGTCTAATGTAGTTAAGAATTTTGCAAGCCAGTTGGATTCTCCTTTGAACCAAAAGAAGGTTCTTTTGGTGTGGCTCCTTGGACTATTGATGGACTCAGATGCTTTTAAAGTTACTCTGTCAGTGAAAGTAAATTTAATTCTGGTCAAATATAAATGAATTAAATTAGTTAATAATTTCATATTTCAGAAAAAAAAACCAAACCAATCCAAAACCTCTAAATCAGTAAACCAGCCGTTCTTCAAGGATTATAACACATGATTAATCAAACTTGAAAAAGTAACTATGGTGTCACTTGAGATTATAGGTAAGTGTTTTCTCCTGTGCTGTGATTGCAGGAAATTGGTTGTATAACATAGTCTGTGGACATAACATTTTCTGCACATGCTGAGAGAAGGGTGTATTTGGCCTTTAATAATAATTTTGCACCATTTTAGCAAATGGCAGCCTTCTGAACAACAGAGAAAAGGAATTGATCATTAGAGCCTTAGCTTGCTTGGTTTTCAAGTTAATCATAATATCAGATGGAGAAGGTGACACAAGACTTTGAAATATATAAAGTACATTGGTGCTTGTATGTGTGTGCAGATGGAAAATAATTGACACAAATGCATAGAAGAATAGGGGGAGGGAGTGAAAACTTCAAACACATAGTAAGAAAACCTACACACATTTATATGAGGTTCTGTTTTCTGCTACCGTATTTCAAAAAAGTATTCTTGGTAAAATTAGAGTGGTTTTATGTAACACACGTAAATATCAGTGTCAGAACTGTTCTGTAATCTTCTGCTGATGAAGCTTTACTACCTATTGAAGTCTCTTGGTATAACGTAAACCATCTCTGCATTTTTTATTAGAACTGTTTCAGTGTATGACTAGGTCTCCACCTTCAGTTTAGACCTTCATTTTCCTTCCCTGTGTTTAAGGAGCTTATATCTGAAAAATACCATGTGAGAGAAGGGAAGTATATTAAAATTAGTAAACCAATAAATTCAGTTCAAATTTAAACCCAAAAGAAGTAAAAACCGAAGTTACTCATTAGTTTCCTTCAAAGCCTTCTTACAACACTGTATTCTAAAATGACCAGTAAAAGAAGAGATAAATCCTAACTGTGTAGTAATCGTCATTTTTATCTTTTTTTTTAAAACTTCTGGGACAAGAACAACAAAATGAACATAGATAAGACACATCAAGGTTAGCCCAAACAGATATATGGTATTCACAAATTTTGTGGAGAAAAAAAAAAATTCCCATGCTATTTTCAATAGGCATTTAGCTTGTTTATGTCTGTGGCCTGTGGTATAATGACACACCTAACATCAGAGCTCTCTACTGCTTCAATACCTTGATACCATCTTTAAAAATAACTTGAGTAGCACTACACTGAAGTGAGAATTTGAATGTCCATAGATACCTTTGCAATCTCTGTTTCTGGGTCTGGTCTGTTCCACCAAACAAACTGCCTTCAATTTATTTCTTGTCATTATTTAGCACTTACTCTTGTTGCTTTAATCCATAGCAACTCATAAATATTTAGGGTGATATCTGGTGTTTTTAATAGTTAACTAAGTTACAGCTAGACTCTTTGCTGACTTTCACACTTGTCTTATTCCCAGAAAAATGTTGGGAGAGGTGAGAGAAAAGGCTGGTATGCAGCTGGGATGTGCTTGGATCCACATTGGGGATGTAGCTGTAATGCCTAATGTTTAGAGTGGAAAAAGGAGTCTGGGAGGAGACTGGGAGCACTCTAGGGAGCTGGTTTTCTTGACTTTGAGAGGGAGGGTGCAAAGAAGTTTTAGTCTCTGTGAAAGAGGGGCTGAAGATGTTCAGTAAAGTTTTGAGGAACTGTCTATAGATCTCTCTGTCCTCACCACAGGCAGCTCTGGCAGGCAATGCCCATGCCCTGTCTGGCACTTAGGGCACCTCTTCCACTCTTTGCAGCCTAACAGATAAAAAACTGTTCCATCCTTGATTCTTGAGAAAGGTGATTTGCGCTGGAGCTGATGATGCTCAATTTCATTTTTGCACTGTAGGATTTGTGTATTCCTCCTTTACTGCATGAAGGTGAATATGTGTGTTTGTTCAGATAAGCACAGTACCTATATAACAATATCATAACCTCTGCTGGCATGACATAGGTTCAGAGCTGCCTCAGCTTCCTATGGCTGATAGCCTTAAAAATGAACTGCTCAGGTGTACCCAGTCTTGCAAAGATGCTCATAAATAGTGTCAAACTAGATTTATAATTTCCTGCTGATCATAACTGTCATCTGGAGGCCAGCTTGCATACTTTTCACTATTTTCAAACCGAGAAAATATTTAAAGTTTATGCTGTTTGCTTGTCATTTCCCTTTAGGATAAACAGAAGTATAATGATACTGTTACATAATTAGAAGTAACAAAAGCAAATTAAATTAGCTATTCTAAAATGACTGAATGTTACTTTGAAGAAAATGAGGAGTCTACAATGTTCTATATGCCCCAAGATTTTGTGTTGCATTTTTTTGATCATTAATTGATTTTTCTGATTTTTCTTCTTTTCTTTTTTTAAGGTAAGTCTTCTTTTAGTATCTCTGTGATGTAAAAAGTCAAAAGAACTACTAAACAATTATAGGTAAAACTTGTGAGTAGAATAGGAAAAATTGTAGCAGATGACAGTGATTATATTTTGAAAGGATTGACCTGAGTAGAGTCACATTGTGAGTTTTTACAGTTAAGAAGTCTGAATTTTTATTGAAATACCAGCAGATTGACATTAGAGTTCTGTGGTCTAATGCAAAAGCACAGTAGTTGTGCTTTTTCCTCTGCTGTGCTCTGTTAGAAGTTAACAACTAGTATAAGATAAATGGGAGCAAAGCAAATATTCCCTTGTATTCCAACACTTGAGTATGGATTCAGAGGCTTTATATTGAAGCTTTGGATCAGTAATTTATATTCAGTGCCTTGAGTTCATTGATGACTATAGTATAATTTTTTAAGATTATCAGACTCAAAATTTAGTTGTACTTTAGTGTACTGAAAACGTATTCCTTCTATTTTGCAAGTGTAATTCTTCATTGAAGCTAATTGGCTAAGGTGATATTCACCCTTTATAGTTTTATAAGCAGGCACACCTGAACATACTGTGACAGGAAGACTATCCTATCAGTAGGATAAACAATAAACCTACAGATAAAATATAGAACCATTTATCAGAGGTTTCCTGACAACAGCATTTTCTATTTTGTAGTGGTAAATAATTTTACTTACTGCAGCTCAGTATACTGTTAACTTAGCTTTTTGTTGCTCATTTGTCATAACTTTGAAAATTTTAGCATTTGACATTGAAAATATGTTCATCTGAATATCAGCTTCTTGCTTACATTCTCTTAGTAAGTATCTAGTAAAAAATAAGAGTTGTATTTCTCTTCAAGACAGTAGTAAACTTCACCTTGATTAAATAAGAATTAAATCAGACACCAGACAATTAAAATCTAGCACAGCAGCAGCTGACCCCAATGTGTAAAGTTAATATGTTTTCCAGGTTACATCAAGAATTGCTGGAAGAAGAAAATTCTTCTGTAGTATCTAGGTGATAATGGTTGTTGCCTTGTTTTACTGCTTTTGAAAGTATTTTCCAACTCTTTAATCACTAATAAATAATGTAATTTTATTAATTTTTTGAGCATTTATAAGAGCTTAAATCAAAACTAGTGTCATTATTCCACTTCTATCGATAATGTGGCCAAATGCAGTGCTGATGGTAATCTCAAGAAAGACAACTTACCAGCTATCCCATTCTGGTGCTTTATTAAATTATAAAAGAAAAAGGAAATCAAAGCAGTGCTGTGCACAGTTTTAACAATTATGAAGTCTTTATGTATTCCCTTATAACTTTTATCCTTCACTCTAGTGAAGAAGGATGAAGGGTCTTTTTCTTACTGAATTTTTTAATACGAAAACCAGTGTTTAAGACCAAAACAGGTAAAAAAAAAAAAAAAGTGACTTAACAGTTGAATGATTTTGTAAATGTAGAAAGGAGACCTGGGGATCCTGAATTACACAAAATTTTAATATTCAGAAAGCAGTTTAGCTGATGTGTTGTAGCAGACAACTGATTGTAAGATGTTGTTTTAGGCCAATTTATTATTCAAATTCAAATTAGAATGGCCCTTATCCAATATTGCAACTTCAAGGACACATGTTTTCATGCACAGGCAAATAAGAGACATGCTGAGATGTTTCCATAGTGATTCTTTTTTAGGATGAAGTGAGGATGTCTTAGAGATCTTTGAAGTATGTCTAGCTTCAAGGGAAGACTTTAGCAAAACACTTGCTCAGAGATGCTGTGGTTTCACGTTGACTATGGGGCACAGAAGCCCTTTGCTGCTGTGATACAATTGGATAATCCAGTTCTGTCCAAGCTCTATCGTTCTGAAACTCACACATGAACAATTTTCCATTATATCCATTTTTGCGACAGGAACAAGATCAGAATGAAGCTCAGGAGGTTGGAATAATAGAAGAAACAGCACTTCAAGTGCTTTGCACAAACCTAGCAGTATAGACTTGAACTCTGCTCTCTGGCTACCCACTGAATTACAGGGTTGTCATGTCTAATGTAATGTGGATTTAACACCACATTTATTTAACTCATTTAGTAGAATCTAACTGATAGATCTTGCAATTTACGTTGATACTGCACCATAAAACACCCACATCAGCCCAGTCTTTAAACGTGTGCTTAACTTTGCAGCCTTGTGATTAAGGTTGTGGACTGGGACACTGAAGAGCTGGGTTCAGTTCCTGCTCTAGTACAGTCATCCAGTGGGATACAGGGTAAGTCACTAGGCCCCAATTTTTTTGAGCTGTTTAGGTTTGTCTCTGCTCAGCTATGCCAGATCTGTCTAATTAAGATCTAAGGTATCATTTACAGTAGCATTATATGATATAACACCTGTGTACTGTTGGCCTTCAGTGAATCGTATGGGCAGAATTTTAAAGACAGTGATGCCAAAGCTTCTCACTTGCAATGTAAATCCTATCTTGCAGAAATTTTGAGTCGTTCGGGGGTATTTAATGGTTTCTGTGTTATATGTTTTTAAGACAGTCTCCCTCATTTTTGAATGTAGTTGTTGCTCTGTTCCTCAGTTTTCCTCGCATTTTCTTTCTGTCTCTTAATAGAAAGTAAATCCTTTGCATCCTTTCCATTATGTGCACATGGAAGATGACTGTGAGAGACACCAATATACTGAATAGGAATGTTACTGCTACCTCAGTAAAAACAATGCTTCAGTAGACACTGTCAGACACTATCATTGCATAGCATGTTATCATGTCATGAAAATAAAACATAGGAGCTACATCATTGATAACAGCCTATGGACTGTGAGGTACATGACATTAATATTCTTTGTATGTTTTTCACAGAATCATAGAATGGTTTGGTTTGGAAGGGACCTTAAAGATCATCTAGTTCAAACTGCCCTGCCGTAGGCAAGGAACCTTCCTCTAGACCAGGTTACTCAGAACCTCATCCAATTGGCCTTTAACACTTCTAGGGATTTGGAGTTCACAAACTCTCTGAACAGCCTGTTCCAGTGCCTAATCAACCTTATAGTAAAGAATTTCTTTTTAATATCTAAGCTAAATCTACCCTTCTTCATCTAAAGGCCATTCCCCCCTTATCCTGTCACTATATGCCCTTATTAAAGGTCTCCAGCTCTCTTGTAGGTCCCCTTTAGGTACTGCTAAAAGGTTCTGTAAGGTCTCTCCAGAACCTTCCCTTCTCCAGACTGAATAGCCCCAACTTTCCCAGGTCTGTTTTTCAGTCATGTGATCAACTTGGTGCATCTGGATTCACTCCAGGAAGTCAACAACTTATGGGGGTTCCCATTTTTCTCAGATTTTATTTCTTCTTTTTTTTTCCCCCTAGTCTTGAACTCAAGACTGCAGTTACTTCATGATTAATATCTTTGTAAGATCTTTGTAATGGAAGGGGATGTCCAATTAGAGTGTACTTCACGAGGAGCAAAATAGCAAGTGGACCTAAACGGGAACAAATGCTACCAGAACATCTGAGACCTCCTGCACAGCCTAGGAAAGTTTAGCTTTCCTAACATAAACTGTATTCCATGAGATATATTGCCCACTAAGGATAGGAAAATATCAGTGCATTTTGATAGATTCCTAAAAAAACCCTAGAAAGCTGACCCTGGAAGAGGGAACTTGGAGTACGACTTAGCTGGAGTTGAGGATAAATGCCAAATTGGTTTCTGAATTTTGCTCAGCTTCTCTTTTATCACAGGATGAAGACATTGATTATACAAGTTAGCTGCTCTGAATCCAAGCTTCTGAGGTCTTTAGATCTTTGCTTTGTAGCTTGCTTCAACACGCTGCAGTCTGCATCTTTCAAATGTTTTTCCTTAGCCTTATAATGGTTTCGAGCAGAAGATCTAAAGCCTTTGAGTTAGTTGTCCAGCACAGTGGTCTATATCACAGCATAAGAGCCACACAAAGTCAGGTGCTACGTTGCTTATAGCTGATACCAGCATGTTTTGTTAGCTCTGGTACTAAATACTCCATCACACCAAGGAGGAGGTTAGGCTTGGAACTTGTCAGTGCACTTAGTGTATGGATATATTTCATTGCAATCAGACTTCCTGAAATAAATGGGGATGCATCCTTAAGTTAGAATTGTATATGATCAGTTCCTGGGAATAAGACCTTAAAAAAGACCTTTTTATATATGTGTTTACATGACGGTGAAGTTACATTTGCATTTTCAAATTTGACTTGAGGAAGTGAGTTGATGAGTACTGCAAGATACAGATCTACAATACTCCATTTTGCTTCCACCTCATGTTTCTGTTTTCTGTCTGGGGTCTTGTAGCAACAGGCTGATACAGTTTTCTTGCTTGGCTAGGTAGCATCATTATTATGTAAAGTATGAAATCCCCTTTTTGAGCATCTGAGAAATGGAGAAATCAAGAGATATCTTCTGAAACTTCTTATGACTGAAGCTCATTCAGAATGTTGTGTACAGAGTGTTTTCTATATATCCTTTATATTCAGTCTTGCTTCTCTGTAACAAGTCAAGCTGTAAGGTTTGTTTTCTAAGAAATGTTGATTCAGCTCCCGATGATTTTGTATTTCTAAAAAGTCTGATTGAATGTCCAAAATTTCAAACAAATAACTCATTTCAGAAATATCTCACTAGCAGTAAGGCTTGCCTCAAACATGTTACAGTGCTCTACAAATTAGGTGTCTTTGGGCTTTTAATTGCTTACAAGACTTATGACCAAGGTTGAGCTAAAATTATTCTTGCATGTGATCAAAAATCTTTGCATTGAAGGACTCTATTTCAAATTTGAAGCTATTAGAAATTTTCGCATTTGTTCTGTCAAGTTCTAACTCTTCTTCCATTTATTCTGATTTATATTTTATTCCCCTCATAGGTGCCTATCTTGTGCCATACTTAATCTTGCTACTGATAATAGGGATTCCACTCTTTTTCTTGGAGCTTGCTGTTGGGCAGAGGATCCGTCGAGGGAGTATTGGTGTGTGGAATTACATCAGCCCCAAACTTGGAGGAATTGGATTTGCAAGCTGCGTAGTAAGTTTTTTAACATTCTGTCGTTGGCTTTCAGGTGTTATGATTTAGACTTCCTGTTTTGCTGCAGGGAAAGGCCATTGATTTATAGCTGGACATCAAGGTCAGTTTACAGTGTTTTTGAAGATCTTAGAACTTGAATTGATCCATTAAAACTGTTGGTATATATATCTGTCTGTTAAGTCAGTCAACTTGTATTTTGTGATTATTTTGAAATTAGGAACTGTGGAGAAGAGAAACCTTCTGGAGGAAAAATGCATGTAAAAGTATATGTGTAGCATGATAAATATGGAGAAAAGTGAAAATATAGATAATGGGTACTTTTATGGGACAAGTCGTTCCATTCTTCTAATTTGATTGAATTAAGCTTAGGTTCACTGACTAATATATAGAAATGTGCAGAAGTTCAGCCGGGATTTTTTATTTACTTCATAAATATAACTTTTTGGTTGTTTTTTTTTTTTTTCCTTTTTACTAGGTATGCTTCTTTGTGGCCCTGTACTACAATGTCATTATTGGATGGAGCCTTTTTTACTTTTCTCAGTCTTTTCAGCACCCATTACCGTGGGACCAGTGTCCTTTAGTTAAAAATGCATCTCATACCTGTAAGTCTATGTTAACGTAAAGTTCTTAAAAATCATATAAAGAAATATAGAATTTGAGATTTTCAAACAAAAAGGAGAAAAACTACAATTCAAGAAGATATTTGTGCACAAAAGTGTTCAATGGAAAAGTGGGTTTCTATCTTATTAAGATGTCACTTTATAGTACTTGGAAAAATGCAACTAAAGCTTAATCTAAGACAAACACACTGTATTTGGAAAGAAGTATCACTGTCAATAGCATTTTAAAGAATAATGAAATTAGGAGAATGCTATTTAATGTGTTGCAGAAGAAAAAAAATCTTAATTCTTTTTTCCTGGTGTTGATACTGCCTTTTATAGTGGGTGTAAAACAAAGGTGAAAGAAGGATATTTTTACATCTCAACTAGTAGGATACTTCCTGGCAAAAAGTTGGTTTACTAACAAAGGAGAAAATGGAAAACTGTAAATATCAATGAAATGCAAGTGATAAGAGCACTGTTTTCTTTGTAAATTAATGGAAATGAGATAATCTGTCTTTTGAGTTTTGCTGTAATGAGATAATCTCTTACAGACATATTCTCTAACAGCATGAAAAGTTCCTTATCCCTTGGATTTAGTTATCTTGTAAAATATAACCAAATTATATTTGATTATATTTTACAAGATAACCAAATATGTATTATTGGTTATATTATATTTGGTTATATTTTACAAGATAACCAAATGTGTATTATTATTACAATAGCAATAATAATACACATTTTGTATTATTATTGCTATTGCAATATGAATTATTTCTTCTAAGTTTCCTTTTATTTCAAGTCCTAAATTTTCTTTAATTATATTTTGTGGATTTATTTACCACTTGAATAAAGAACAACCAGGGATATTTGAAAAGTTGTACCTTTTTGTAGTGTTTTTTCCAGAGCTGTTTGCTTCAGTTATTATAGAGAAATAGTCAGTATTTGTGAATGTTGACACACAGTCAGACTGTATTCCACAAGTCCATTAATTGAGCAGCAATGGTGGTTTATGTACTCTTATCCTTCTTAATATTAAGATACAAGATATCAGCCTAACTTGAGCAGAGGCCATGTGAACTAAGCTTAAAAAAAGAAAACTATTACATTTGATAACATCTTACCATTTTTAATAGGTTATTTCAGTGAAAATCTGTCATCTGTGTTAAGTTTCTTAAAAATAATGTATTTTCCCCTTTTTTTCCCCGTTAATTATCTTGACTCAGGACATGCTTACATGGTTGATTTTTAGGTATAAGTACTTTATAAAGAACTTGAGTAATATTTTCTCTGAAGAAATCTTTCTATTTATGTGTTACATGTCCAGATACACATGGTTTCCTAAACTATTTGGTAACATGACTATAACAGAATTACAGTATGATCCATAGAATCACATCTGGAATATATATAGAAACTTTCATTAAATGTATCTGTATAGGAACCATTTATTTCCTTTTCTCATCATTTTGATATAATGTTATTATTTTATTGTTTACAATGGTAGTTAAGTCCCTGTTTATTTGAGTGTCATATCAAAGCAGACACAATCAATGATTTATTTTCCATATGTCTTCAAATTAATGTTCATTGCAAAGAGATAGTTTTCATAGCAGGTAGTTCATAGTGTCATATGCAGGTAATGTGATTTTATGTGTGATAAATGGAATGTATGTCTTCATCAAAACCTGCCTACTATTTAGTTCTGAAGTGAAAAATAAATTCTGCTTTGGGGTAGGATTTATAATCATGCAGAGGAATACATTATCCCAAAAAAGTGTTTGAAAAGATATACCCAGAAACTTTCACTGATAGCAGCCACTTTTTCTTTTAGACAATGTTTTAAGACTGTTTTGTGAGTTTAGTTGCTTAATAAATGATGGTGGCACAATTAGAAATATTGAGAAGTGGTAGAACACCGTTATGAAATATCTCTCCTGAACCCATTCTTTACTTGCTGACATCTCTTTGACAGTTGTGGAGCCAGAGTGTGAAAAAAGTTCTGCAACCACTTATTACTGGTACAGAGAAGCACTGAATATTTCCAGCTCTCTGTCAGAGAGTGGGGGTTTAAATTGGAAGATGACTATCTGCTTGCTGGCTGCCTGGGTCATAGTATGCTTAGCCATGATCAAAGGCATTCAGTCTTCAGGCAAAGTGAGTATAATGTTTACTTGCATGACATTGCATTATTTTGAAGCATTTCAGGACATTTCTATTCACCAAGCCCTCTATTTACTCTCATGAAATCTGTAGGAGCAGGTTAAGTGCTTTGACTCACCCCTGCATTTGTATAATCTCAAGTAAAGAAATATTAGTAGTTAAGCATTAAAATTCTATCAGTTTTATTGGAAAGGTAGGAATTTAGTGGGAGTTGAGATCTGAAGAAGAATCATTTTGCTTCTAATGAGCCTAATTGTTGCATGTACCTCAGCCTTACTGTGCAGTGTAAGTCTCTGTGTTCTGGGTGTCTGAGGAAGTAAGTTCCACATGTCCTCACCGTGTGACTGCAGTGCATTCGCATGTGCATGCTTCTGGCATTAACACAGCTGCTTTCCAGGGCTCTTTTGACTAATGGCTTACCATCCCTTTGCCTCTGAGTACTGTTACCTTGTCTTCCTTCCTTTGCATGCAGCCAGCTGAATTTACTGGTGAAAGATTTGTTAGATCTGTTGATCTTTATGGGATTTTCAGAGAAAAAATAATTTGTCCCAATGGCAAAATCCTTTGCTAATAAAAAGTTCGGCACTGACATGGCAATTTCTGTGACCTCCCTGGGGCATTTCAGTTAAAGAAATAAGTAGCAAGTTTAACTAATGAATCATTTTACTAAACTTTACAGAATATATTTTCTTTTCAGTGATGGGTAATGAAAGATCAGATTTGATAACTATTTTTTGTTGTTTTGACAGTAAGCATTACTTAGTGATTGAATTCATTGGTTATGTACTTTCTATTGATTCTTGTCCCTTTTCCTTCTGAAGACAAAATTAGTTTCTATTCACGCTGCATACCTTGGCCATACCCAGTCAAAGTGCTTTTGTAAAGAGAAGCATTTCTGCAACAGTTTACTTCTGTCTTTGTTTTCAGCTCATTGAATTAGTAGTGAATTTCCCTGGAAGTCCAGTGGTTCACTATCAGTTAGTGATAAATACATCAGGCAGTTGTATTGCTTTTGTACAGTACAGAATTTAATTTCTTTTAAAATCATGTGATTTTACTTTCTTCTGCAGAGACAAGGGGAATGGGAAGTGTTCTGTATATTTCTTAGAGCATGTGATTATTGATTTAGTCATATATCCAAAGGGTACTGTGTAGTGAATGAACCTATTGAAAAGAAAGTCCATGTTAAATGTCATATTACATCTTTTCTTGCCTTCTTGTATTTCAGATCATGTATTTTAGTTCCCTTTTTCCATATGTGGTACTTTTATGCTTTCTGATCAGAGGACTGCTCCTTAATGGGTCAGTGGATGGAATTCGTCACATGTTCACCCCTAAGGTATGTACTTAATTTCTGTTTGCAGGGTGTTAAAGTTTCAGTGGCAATTTGACCATTTATGAATGCTCTCATTTAAGCTTATTGTTTTCATAGAACATTTAGCTGTATTTCTGTTTGCTTAAATTGCAAAATTTTTGTTTATCTCAGTGGCACAATACCAAACTCTAAAGTCCAAAGGCTCTAGGTGTGCCAAGGGTCTGTAAAATTAGCTCTCTTAAGGGAGGGTTCCCAGAGTTACATGCCTCTACAAAGCTAAACAGCTGAGAGTGCAATTTAGAGATTTCAGGAAGTTTGGAGAGCTCTAAATACTGAAAAGAGAAGTTTGCCATTTTCTAATATTGAAATGTCTAGGTCTGGGTTGTCAATGCCTTACTTTGAACTATCATGGCATGCATAATTAACTTGTCCCTTTTGAAAAAGGGCATTTTTTTTCTTCCTTTTTTTAAAAAAATTAAAGCTGTTTACATAGTAGCCCAAAGTACAGGAGACCTGTATTTTATAGTAAAGTAGTGAAAGTACTTGCTACTCAGCTTTCCTTATCAATTTTCTTATGACATGGCAAGTTAGCAGCATATTTTTTTTTACTGCTAGTATTTTTGCCAGGAACATGCTTTACACAGCTTTAGATTTTCTAATTACAGAGGTGATAATGGATGTTATGAATCATTGTTTAGCTTGAAGATCTGAATTCTACCCACACCTATCTCAACTTGCAACTACATCTATATTTTAGGAGCAGCATGTTTGAATAGCCAGAGCCATACTCAGGAATATATGTGTATGGGCTTTCCAGCAAGTCTGCTTAACAATGCAGTTGAGAAGAACAGAACTATTATTTCGAAAATGAAAGCTAAATAATAAGGCAGTCAAAATCAATGCACATAGTGGCTAATGCTAGATGACAGGATGTTGTCAGTTGTTTTGATTTCAGGTGTTTTGAGTCTGGAGAACTGTCATTCTATTAAAATGACCTTTGTCAGCTCTCGCATTGATGCAGTCATGTTCCACTTCACTCACTGTCACTGCTTTAGAGAGTCATGTTTGTGCAGGAGCTAGCAGGCTGCTCAGGCAAATTTGGGAAACGTGAGGAAGAGAGAAATGTAATGCCTACTAATGAGAGAAAGTCTAAAGTGGAGGTGAAATACAAGCCTCTATAA
>VZTB01004975.1:114528-152044 GCA_013397245.1 Thryothorus ludovicianus
ATCAAAAGAAAAGTGGTTCTTAATTTATTCTGGCAGTTTCCAGTTCTGTATCAAAATTTAAGTTGTGGTTTAAATTTGAAGTTTGGAGGCCTGTATGTCACATGTATTATATGTGAATAAAAACCTTAAAAAGTACTTCTATTATAATTTTTTGTACTTGAGCAATAATTTGGACTGTAGGTTCAGACTACCTGAAGAAATTCAAACTCCCTCACCTGTTGTTTCATTCACTCCACTGTGCTAACACTTTATTTGGGCATCCAGGTTATAAAAAGGACTGCTAAACCAATCTAGCATGAAAATTATCCAGGTAGATAGATGTGAGATGGGAGGGAGAAGCATCTTTTTGGCCCAATTAGCTGAGCAAATGACCACATTTTGGGCACACACAATCCAGAAAATTCCCATGAGTTATGCCAGCACAGGAGAGGACTGGCACACATTGGTGCAGGTGTGGAAGTGCAAGACTAAGGTAGAAGGGGAGGATTTCTCTTTTTGGCATGGCTGTTAAAGAAAGCAGAAATTCTAAAAAGAAACTTCATGGAAAACATAAAGAAAGGTAGGTGAAAAGCCCACTTAAATCAACTACTGCAGTTAAACTAGGATTATATGAAGCTGAAGTACAGAGACTCCAAAATTTCACATACAATACCTAGTAGCAAATCAATCTAGAGTTTATTTTGATAGTCTGGGCTATATGTATCTGAAAACACACTACTTTTGATGGCACCAAAGGATATATTACAGGAGCTGAGAAGTTTTTGATATTTCAACCAGCTACGGATTTGTACACAAGTTAAGAATGTTCCTTGTGCTCCCTCTGGTGTGAAGCTCTGGCACAGCAGTGTGATACGGAGTTAGAACTACATGCAGTAGCCACTTGTGCATTGTAATTATAATCTAAGTTGTAAGTCAGGAATGTTTATCGTCACAAACACCTTTTCCCAGTTATATTATATTTCAGCTATAAATAAGTGAGTCAAGAAGCTTTCTGCTGCCTATCTGTAATAAATATTATATCTCCATAGGAAACTGACAATTTATTCAGAATGTTTTAACAATAGCGATTTATTTCTCCTCAGAGTAAGACAGTCAGTCTAATAATGCTGGCATCTATGCTGATGCTTTTTAGTTTTACTCTTATGAATAAACCTCGGGCTTAAAGAAAATAGAAGTCACTTGCATTAATGGAGTCCCTGCATCAGCTTGAGCAAATCTGATATTTAAATCTGACATGTACTTCTTTACTTTGTTTTTTGCATTTTAGTATCTAGAAGAATTTGAGATAGACAGACAATGACACATAACTTTGTAGCAAAGCTTTTTTTTTTTTTTAAAGAGCAATGCAGTTGATACTGTTTTTTTGGGTTTTTTTGATAAAAGGCTTAGTTGCCCCTGAAATACATGACTCATTTAACATAGGGTTGAGTTCAAGGCGTCTGACTTAAGAGATTTGACTTATGCACTATACAGCTTGTGTTGGCGAGCATTTATTTCATATATTTCATTTTGCTGTACATATTTGCATGTAATAGAATTCCATATAAGCATGTATATCTCATGTTGACCTTTTTTTTGTTCGTTTGAAAAGTAACAACAAAGCAACTTTAATCATACTCATTGCATTTATTAAGAGGGTTGGTCAATCTAAAATACATCTTAAGTCTAACAGAAGTCACTAACTGTAAATAACTGTAATAAAAGACATCTAATAATGTAAAAAAAAAATAGTTCTTAGTATAACTAGCTGCTCTTTCAATTACATAGCTCCATTAGTGTCTCGTTGTTGGGAACATGCTGTATAGTATGTGTCTCTCAATGCTTAGATAATTATAAAATAAATAGAAATTCTGGCCCATAAGTTTGCCAACATCAGGGGTTACATTCAGCTTTCTTTTTATCATAATGAAAATACAGCTGTAGTGTTGTATTAATATTTTATGATGAAGGGTTTATTCTGTTGTTTTTTCATATAATAGAAATGCATTTTATAGCTGACATATATTATATCTAATTTCAAACAGCTTGAAATAATGCTGGAGCCCAAGGTCTGGAGAGAAGCTGCTACTCAGGTGTTCTTTGCCTTAGGGCTTGGATTTGGTGGAGTCATTGCCTTTTCAAGCTACAACAAGAGAGACAACAACTGCCATTTTGATGCTGTACTGGTGTCCTTCATCAATTTTTTCACTTCTGTGCTGGCAACTTTGGTGGTGTTTGCAGTTCTGGGCTTCAAAGCCAATATCATAAATGAAAAATGTGTTACCCAGTATGAATATCCATTTCTTTTTTAAAAATTTTTTTTACTGTTTATTTTGTTTATGAGCTAACACAGACCACTAAGTTTGTTCTCTCCTTTCTATGGTGTTTTACAGAAATTCAGAGAAGATTTTAAAACTTTTGAAAATGGGCAATCTCAGCCAAGATATTATCCCACATCATATCAATTTCTCAAGCATTACAGCAGACGATTACAATTTAGTTTATGACATTATACAGAAAGTCAAAGAAGAGCAGTTTGATTCTCTTGGTCTGAAATCTTGTCAAATTGAAGGTGAACTTGATAAGGTGAGATTAAGTCTTGAATACAGAGATTATGAACAGATGAATATTTGTAAGCCTGAAGTAAGGTGTGAAGTGTTCCTACACAGGGTATCAGTACAATGTACCTGTGAGCTGTGCACATAAAAAAACCTGGATGAAAACATGGCTGATGTTTAAATTTGAAACAAAAGTATAGAAATTAAATTCTTTATATGCTTACTGGAGAAGACAGAGTGTATTTTGTAGTAGTCCTATATAGTAGCTGTCATGCAAAATTATCAGTAAAAGAGAGAAAGAAGTTTTGATTGGACATGAAAGAAAAATTCTTCATAATGAGTGCAATCAGCCATTGGATTTACCTCTCAGTGGAAGTGGTGATTTCCATGTCATTGGACACTTAAGATTCGGCTTGACAGGACGCTGGGTCATCTTGTTTAGCCTGCTTTTGCCAAGAAAATTTGGACCAGATGACATGAAACACCTTCAAATCCAGTAATCTATGATTCTGTGAAAGAATTTTGTTGATGCTAATCAACTTACAAATTCTCACGTTTCAGTAATTAGGATAAATTGGGAGAATTACATATTAGATAGCAACTTCCCACATTGCCTTCAAGATGTAATCAATGACACTGCATGAACACGAAGTCAGGCTTGTCATGCTGTCACCTAAAAAAACAACAACAAAAAAATCATGTATAATGGTATAATTTATTTTGTTTTCCTCACTAACAGGCAGTTCAAGGAACTGGTTTAGCTTTTATTGCATTTACAGAAGCAATGACCCACTTCCCTGCTTCTCCCTTCTGGTCAGTCATGTTCTTTCTCATGTTAGTAAATTTGGGACTTGGAAGTATGTTTGGGACAATTGAAGGCATTATCACACCCATTGTTGATACCTTCAAGGTCAGGAAAGAAATTCTTACTGGTGAGTTAAACAAACTTTCTTTTCTCCATAGAGCAGTAATCTAAAAATTTTTTGAGACTATAATTATTTTTTTTTTTTGACATGAAAATTTACAAAGCATTTACAGAGCAGTAAATCACTGTATTCCAGACTGTACTTCCATGCGTAGGCATATTATTATCTGCCAGTACAAGTTGTTCCTGAATGTTACAGTAGCATAAACACCTTAAAGCTTAAATTTTAATTTAATTTTTGTTACAGGTTTTCTGTATGGTCAGTCCTTTTGGGCTCTCTTAGAATACTTTCCATTCCAGTCACACATTGGAGAAACAAAGGAAAAGGAAAGAGTGAAAATACTTTGCAAATTACTACAAATTATTCCTGAGTAGGCCAGATGAAATCTCAATTTATGAGGAAATTTTTATTATGCTAAAATCAGTACAGTTACTCTCCAGAGAAACATATTTTTCCCTGTTAAATATTTATAAAGTCTTATACAAGACGTCTAGTTGTTTTGTTTAGTTTTTTGTTATTACTTAAATGCCCCAAGTTATTTGAGGGGTAGCATGTTCACATGGCTTTAACTTGTAGGGATTTCTCTTTTATATAAAACACCAGCAAAGGTGGGAAAGTTAAGTTTCTGAAAACCTTCTGGACAGCTGCAAGAGACTTGATGTGTTAAGCACAAATTCAGCTTTCTGTAAAAGTGAAAGAAAATAAATTTTAAAAAAGAGGTGATTTAACATTCTGTAACTCTATGAAAAAAATAATAAACTCTGTGAGAGAAATTATAAAACATTTTATAAGACTTAACCCCTGATGCAGCAGGACACTGCTTTTTTCCCCAATTGTTTTCATGTTACTTTACTGAGATAATAAGTAATATTTGATAGATTAAAAAATCAAATTTTTAAAAAAGATAAATCACTTGATTTTTCAGAAGTCCTAAGTTATTGAACACTTTTTGGTCTTTTTGGTTCTTTTAATTAGGTCTTAACTTCTTGCTGCAACAATTAGAAATTAGCTGTTCTTCCTAAGTATGTGTGCAAGTACCATGATAGATTGTCATTACACTGGAGTAATGGAACATTTTACAGTAATTCCTTGTTACTCTGACCAAAAAAAAAAAAATTAAGATAAAGAAATATTCAAGAACTGCTTTTTTCTTGTAACTTTTTAAAGTGGTGTGCATGCATGATTTTAGCTCAATTCCGTTGTACTGAAAACATTAAAACTTGATGTGGTGTTCTGTTAATTAACTGAAAAAAATGAAATATCTGGATTATTTTTCATGCAGTTCTGGTGGCATTTAAGAAGGATTACGGCTTCAATAGATTTTGTGCTTAGAAGACAAAAACTTTCAACTTTTACAGAATTGTTAGCACATTTGTAACTCTTTGAGTTCAGGGAAACCAACTCAAATGCTTAAATTTATTTTGCATTCAACAATGTCATGCCTCACTCATGCTGAGTGGTGGAAAGTTCAGAAAGTCATTATAGAAATAGTTCATCCAAGGTTCAAGAAACTGATTAGACTTCTACCACAGTATTTGAAACAGTGTCATTGTCTTACTTGCAGTATTATAATCAATAATTGATTATCTTGGATTCATGCAATGTGTGTGCTCTGTAGAGATATATTTTGACCTAGATTAATTTCACCTTATTTTGGACTACTTAGGTGCATCCTTAGTCGAAGTTCTCTGTGAGGAAAAAAAAAATAAAAGAGCTCTTTAACTATAAGAATCAGTCTTACTGATGCTCGGCCTGCAACTGATTTCTCGATTTATTGAAATTTCACTTAAGCATTAAGTCCTATTACTGGCAAATTTAGTTGAAAAAAATTATATTAAGATCCATTATGCAGGATCAGCGTTTCAAGAAATAGATTTTGAGTTGTCTCTAAAGAGGGGACAGAAATGCTGCTTAATGTACAAATACATTTAGACAGATCCTGAAAGAACTTTATGCCATGAATGATCTTCGAAGAGAAGTCTATTCAGCCATTGTCTTTTTAGAATCATATAAACTTTTTCATATTATTTTTTCCCCCATATTTTCACTTCTAAATTATTTTCACTTCTGAATTCCAAAAAGTGAGCTGGTGACCAATTAGCATGATGTATGATGTTTTGCCTATTGGTTGATTTTACTCTTGCATTTACATTATGTTTAGTGACAAATAGTTGGTTAATCTCTGCTGCTTTATCAGGACTGCTGAGATATAGTTATTCTAGTATTTCTAATTTCATAATTTCTCGGTTTTGTAGGAAGGAGGTAGGATTGCTAATATTCTTAAAACTGAGACCCCCTAAACAGAAAAGTTATTGATTTTACTTTTATGAAATAATGCGTTAGTTTGTCCGTGGAACTTTGTTGTAGTTATAGCTCACATTTCTTTCCTTTATTCCAGTCATCTGCTGCTTGCTAGCATTTTTTATTGGCCTGATCTTTGTGCAGCGCTCTGGAAATTATTTTGTGACGATGTTTGATGACTACTCAGCTACTCTGCCCCTGCTTATCGTGGTCATTTTGGAGAATATTGCAGTCATCCGAATTTATGGAATAGACAAGTAAGTGAAGGAAATTTATCTCCCTGTCCATATCAACACCATTTTTTACAATAGTCATTACTATTTTAATTATATTGTATGAAGCATTTGCAAGATACACAGACATACAAGTAGTTAAAAAGCATGTCAATCTGTCAAGAATGTCAAGCATGTCAAGAATCTAGTCTGTTATTAAGAACAGGTCTGCAGCAAGATACAGTGTGCTGAAACCCAAAGAACGATTGCAAGAGGAAAAAGAGGAGTATGCAGTTAAAGAGACAAAATTAGAGATATAGAGAAGAGGCTGGATGTGAAAGTATAGGGAATTTGTATCAACAAAGACATCAAGAGAATGATTTCAAAAATAACCATAGTCTAAGCAACAGATGAGGATGAGTATTTCAATGCAGTATTCCAGGTAGCCTGAAAAGGAAACAAACCAGATTCTAATGACAGTAATAAAAAGTTTCAATTTGTGAACTAAATTTAGTTTGGTGTGTTAGAGCAATTAATTTTTCTTTGCATTAGTTGCAAGAGAGATGATGATAGCAAAAACAGGGTGAAAGCTTATGTGGAAGCTGTGCAGTTGACAATGAAGTAAAGTGACCTGCGAGGGATGGGTGAAAAGGAATGACCATAAATCCCTCTTATTTTTTTCTTTTTTTTTTCCTTTATTTTTTTTTTAAATTCATTTTATATCCAAAATCAGCAGGATGTGTTCAGTAATTGAGATCAATATGTGCCACTCTTAAAGAATAGAAGAGTTTGTATCAAAAATAACTTGCACCATGCACAGGTCAAACAGAGCATGCTATACTAACATGTTGAAGTAATTAAAACATCTGTGATTCCTTTGTTTGAAGATAAAGTGACATAGAATATGTGGGGTTCCATTTGACTTTTTATTTGATGTTTGATCTGAGTAATCAGCCATTCTTTGTCACAATGAAACAAAATTTCTTCTAAGAAGAAAATTTTATTTTATGGTTTCCAGACATTGTTTCTGGTCTATGCTAGTAATACTTGGTCTACTTGCTCATTAAGGGAGAATTCCAGCTTGGACCACACATAAAATCCTATAAATGGTCACTTAGATATAATAACATCGTATAGATTAATTTGCGCCAAAAGATAAAACAGATGACCTGGTTATAAGGTTGGTAATGTTCAAGCTCCACTGTGAAGGGAGGTAGACTTATCTAAAGCTGGCAGCTTACTTGTGAGGAAGTTGATGTTTAGGCATAGCTAAAATATGGTAATCCTTTGTTAATGATAGTGCAGGTAATTCATGTTTTCAGAAGGTGTTCTGACAGGATACAGTGCAAAGTTAACAGCCAAGTTTCTCATTTGTAACGACCACCTGAGTATTCCCTCTGCAGTATTCCTAGTATTTCATCTGATGTATGTTTCTCCAGAATATCCTTCAGGAGCCTAGCAATTCAGTTTGCAAAAACTGTCAGTATCAACAGCCTCAGGTTGCCATTGGCTGTGGTAGTACCAAGGGTTCCTTGTAGATGAAGTTCCATATAAATGTCTTATTAGACATAAAGTCTTTGATCAGACAGTAGAAAAACAAAGCATAGCATCCAAAGGGTGCTATAGAGAAGAGACAATGTGTGAATCTCTGTAGTCAAGAAAGAAAATCTCACATGCTGGAATCAGTGCTATGAGGAGCTTGAGCTAAAGGAGACTTCTAAAAGAGGTTAAGTAGAATGGAGACAATGAAAGATTAAAGATAACAGATTCATGTTCAACTGGAAGAAGAACTGGAGATCTCAGAAAGAGACTCTCTATATAGGGCACAACCCATTTGTATATTCAACTTCCTTTTAATGATGTGTGTTATTTCAGTGTAAACAAACAATAGAATGCCTCAAGCTGTGCAGTTTAAATTCTTCTCTGAGAGTGTTTTCTGAGAACTTCTGACAGAAGCTTCGCATGTGTAACTGCTTGGAAAGCAGCCTTCTAAAAGAGCTTTTTTGAGACGTACATTTCAAAAGGGAATGGAACCACAAGGAGGTTAAGACAATCATTGCTTGTGCACACTCCAAAATAATTATTTTTAAAAGCATTCTCTTTTTCTATTGGCTCTGGAATTCTGTTCTCAATTGTGAGTACAAAAATAGGAGTTTTGTTCATGTCTTAACTTTAAATTTTGAGGAGAAAGGAGGCAGTTTTATAGCTTGGCAAAGTTTTATTTCTGCAGCTTGCATGATGCAAACCATAGCTTATGCATAAAGTTGGTTTTTTAGGCTGAAGCACGTGTGGGTTCCAAATTAATACTGCACAATCTGTAAGATGTGCTGGTAAACAACTCAGTAGATAATACAAGAAAATATAAAAAAGAATCTTATAAAAGAAAAGTGAGTTTAAATGTCTTCCTCCAGCACAGTTCAGCAAGCAGCTTACTAAGTCACTGCACTCTGCAGGGATTCCTTTTGTTCATCTGGTCTGAACTATTAGTGTAAGTTCTATTTTTCAGCCCATCAAGTAATGTGAACTAGAGCTATTTCTATATATACATTTTTTCCAGTGTGTTGATTCCCTCAGGTTAGGTGCTATGTATTGATTATAGCGTTCAAAATCTCGATGCGTACACTAACAATAACATTTTAATCCCTTCACAGATTTATGGAGGACCTGAAGGATATGCTGGGGTTTTCTCCGAGCCAGTATTATTACTACATGTGGAAGTATGTTTCACCATTTGTATTGTTATGTTTGCTGGTAGCTAGCATTGTCCAAATGGGATTAAGTCCTCCGGGTTACAATGCTTGGATTGAAGATACGGTATGTATACAGTGTGTATGTGTATATGTAGGGTTTGTATGTGCATATGATACCATCACCATCATAGTAGTGATCCTCTCTGAAGCATTTGAGAAATACGTGAACCGACAAAAAAATTGCAATTAGGAATTAAAAGTCAGTATAAATAATGATGCAGTTGCTCACGGTTGCTTTTTATCTCAAGTAACTTGGATGTAAAATCAACAATTTTAAAATAAAATTAAAAAGAGTAGTTCTGCTTTAAAATATAACTGATTGACACAAGCCTTTATACTCTAGGTGACTTTTATTTTGTAATGTATGATGAAGAAACTCTTAATGATGGGAGAGGTTGTTCACATTCATTAAGTCTTATTTTACTGCAGGAAACAGGTGATAAATGCAGAAATCATTTCAGATATCACATCAGTTTTTTATGTGGAATTAAATATTGAGATGTAGCCCTGTCATAATTTTTTCCCTTTGGGAACACATATCACAATGTAGGTAGCAGCTGTATTAAAACCTGTCTCTGATAAGAACTTGTCAGGGTGAGCAGCAAGACAGTTCTGAGCTTTGACTTCAAAAAGAGATTTAGTCAAGGTAACTCTGAAGACTTTGGCTAGTTTTAGGCTCATGAGCCCTCAGCTATTTCTACAGGCTTTTTATGCAAAATGAAGAGAGAGAAAATGTCAGAGAAATTCATCTAACGAAACTTTCCCAAATTAGCTGAGGGGGAAGTCACAGCAAAGACAGGAAAAGGAGAAACACTGGAGGTTGGCTTTACTATAGGTAGACGTATGCCTGACTCCATCCAGACAACTACATGATTCTCAGAAAAATGCTCTTGTTACATTTGATTCTTCTCTCAAAAATTATGAAGAGAAATACCTTAGAATACTAAACATGCCATTCCTTTCCACGTACAAAATTAGGCAAGCAGAGCCTGTTGGCCACTGATGCATGGATGCAGTAGAGGTGTGGGGTGTAGTCAGTGCCCCAGTATTATAGTTTACCTGAAGTTTATGCAAAGTGCAGTAGCTGAGATGGTTCCTGTCTAGGCCAGCTATTAGCCTACAGAACAAGGGCTAGTTACAGATATCACTGCACACTTGTATGTTCTGGACACCCTTTAAAGGATCAAGGAACAACTACAGAGAAATGTAACAGAAAGCCTAAAGTGAAAATCTTGATTTATGTGCTGCTGAAGTGCTCTCAGAAACTGTTCAATGGTGTTCTAGTCTTGCTCACTGGCTGAAAGACAGCAATGCTACATCTCTATGACTCTTCAAATTTGAGATCTGTAGTGGTGCCCACACTGTGAGTGCAGTGGAGTATGTGCTTGAAAACTACAGAACTCAGCAAGGACTGCAGGTTTTTGTTATTTTTCTGGTAAAGATGTATTAATAGTCTTTCTATTGTGTTTCTCAGGCTACAGAAGAGTTCCACAGGTATCCAACATGGGGAATGATTGTCTGTATCTCTTTGATGGTGTTGGCCATACTGCCAGTCCCAATAGTCTTCATGGTACGCCGTTGCAACCTTATTGATGACAGTTCTGGTAGTTTGGCATCTGTATCCTACAAAAGAGGTCGGATAATAAAGGAACCTGATAATCTGGAGGGAGACAATACAAGTCTGATTCATGGGAAGAGTCCAAGTGAAGTGCTGTCTCCAAATTTCGGCAAAAACATATATCGGAAACAGACTGGGTCACCGACTCTGGACACGGCCCCAAACGGGCGTTATGGTATCGGCTACCTGATGGCAGATATGCCTGACATGCCAGAGTCTGATCTGTAACCACAGAAAAAAAGTGCTGCTTGTTTCTTCTCTCACTGATCACGGCCCTGCTATGAGAAGTGGTCAGCATCACTTACTAGGGTGCGATCTCAGGTGCTCCGTAGTGACAGTTTTTAAAATGTCATGACTGTACGTACTGGTTGAGAAAACTCCCTTTGGATTAATTCTCTGTGGTTTTATTTGCACTGAAAGAAACATTCAAATTCAATGGCAGCCTACATCTGCCAGCATAGCCAAGAATTTGATTTTTTATTAACTTCTAAATTTAAAGCTTTCTATTTCTGAAGCCCAGGTCTCACTCAAATGATAAAATATTTCTGAGATTATATAATTGAAAATCCATTTTTTTCTGCTGAATTTCAGGTTAACTCCCAAGTACTAATGGTGAGCTCAGTAGTAGTTCACCAAACCTGTGTTTGTGTAAACACCTGTATATACCTTATGTAGATATGCTGTACTTATTTTATTAGCACTGATGATTACTTAGGCTATTAGCTGAGTAAAAAACCTGCAAACTATTTTCTTATGTAATAGCTGTATAGAGCAATAGTATTAGAAAATCAAGGAGTAGACTTATAGGAAGGCGATCAAAGATTCCCTGTTCGTGGGGACTGCATAAACCGTGGCTGTATATTTTGTGTAAAATATTTGCTTTTTCAGTGTGAAAACAATGTTAGAGTGAGTCACTCCAAGAATCTTAAGGATTGTGCAGATTCTGCATTTTTTTCTATGCTGTGTGCCTAAAAAAGACCTTGATATTTATTGTGGTTACAAGATTACATATATATTATATTTATATAATATACTTGTTATGTAAATATGTATATTATACTGTATGTAATCGTTTCAAAAGTTGAAGCAAGATGGCTTTTTTAATTGGTCTCCTTCAGTTTTGCTTCTGTTTTATGCAGATAATTTTTTTCAGTCAGTAATTGTTAAGAACTGTATGGCATTACATTTCAACCTACGAATAAAGAGATTGATAAGGTGTTTCTCTGTTATATGCTAATACACTTATTATAACACAGCCTGCTTTTTCCTCATCTGGACTACCTGAAAGAATGACATTTTCTGGATGAATAGAGATGCTAAAAGAATTTGAAAGCAAAAAAATTCAGTCATCTTTATAAACTATTGGACAGGGCCATTTTCTGTGAATACAGGAGGTGATGTAGCATTGTCAACTGGAAGGATACTCCGGGAGCTGGTGCATGATCTCCTTATCTTAAAGTGTTTATCTTACTCCTCATCTTAAAGTGTTTTGAAATTAGGCATAAATTCTGTCTTTTCTACCTCTATTAAGCAAAGGGCAGAACATGCTTACATTGTCCCAGCATCAAAGGACCAGATTAATTTATTTGAGGTAAATGCAAGTCTCTGAAGCTCTGTGTTTCAAGACTATGGTTTTGAGCATGTTAGTATGGAAAAGCTGTGTCAAATAAATGGAAAGGATCAGAATCTGAAACCAAAGCACTTTAGCAACTTGATAAATTCCTTATGGATAACTCTTGTCACAGAAGAATGATCTCACATAATTTTCCACTTTTAACCTGAGAGCTTTTGCAGTAATTTCCAATCCTCAGAAGGTTGAACTAGTTGCATTAGTCGACAAAAAGCTATATTTAATTATCAGGCTTATATTTTACAAGTGACAGAAGTTGTGCGCCTAAAAAAGCATTTAAAGAAGTTCTCTAAGATGCAGGTATTGGAACATAAGAGGTAGAGCTGGCATAATTTAAGCAGCTTGTTCTTTTATAACTGATGTATCGGCAATATTAGCATGTATGTAATGGCTCACCATTAGAGACTGAGTGAGCATGCACAAAATATTCCTGCTGTGGCAGAGCAACAGCAAATTTCCACCATCATACCACATCAGGCTTCTGCAGTGACTCTTTGGGATAGTTGCCATGCATCCCTCTGTGCCCAGTCCACAGAATGCAGAATTCTGTCCTTACAGAAGATATACCTGTACTGACACATGCTTTTACTTACATAAACCCCAGTTTTCAATGTAGTTATGACTCTTAAGATGAATGTGAGCAAGATCTTACTATTATAAAGTGCAATAGCTACTTCTGTCCAACATATCACAAAGGGGACTAATGCTGCTTTAGCCAACTGCTAAAGATTATTCTGCTGGGAATATCTGTCTGCCCTTCTGCTCTTTACTTCAACACTTAATGAGTATTAAGATTTTCCATTCATTTAAACTACTAGTTCTCAATTGGTTGCTTCCTATTAACTCCAGTTATCACCTCGGCTTCATGAAATTTTTCAGGCTTGAGAAAGCCCAGCATGTATGTCCTGTCTACTGTCAGATGTTCAATTCATAATTTGATAATAACTGTGATTGAACGTGCTCAAGTGCAGAAATTCTTTAGCTCTAGTTTAGTATGATGGTCTCTTAAAAGGCACAGTCTATCCAGCCTAAAGAAGCAGTACTGGTCAAAAAAAAAAAAATAGCCAGATGTGAATATCTAAAAAATCTAAAAGTAATTACTATAAAGCATGACATCCAGCTTCTTATATGTTAATGAAAGAACTACTGAAGAAGAGAAAGAGGCTGTACGTACATTTGCTGTTAAAGCCAAGGGAATTTACACTGCTTTGGTACTTCAACTTTGGGAGCATAGTAAAAGAAGAGGGCAGAAGAGAGAGGTTTCATATTTATCTGCTTAAAAGCCAGTATGTCTATGTGTCACGTCAGACATAGCAATGATTTATCTGGGGGGTGAGGGAGGTGGTTTAAGGAAGAGATCACTGCAATCCTCAAAAGTCAGTCACTCTTAAAATTAAAGAAAATCCTAATTGAGTCTTACACAATCTTGTTCTTAGGAAATGGCCTAAGAACAAAATCATCCATGTGGAAAATGAAAATAGGTTTCCAGTATGATTATTGAGAAGGCGTAAGGTTCCTCCAACCAATATTATTTTTGGGATCTGATTTTGCTACAGAAATTCAAAAGAATCAGTCACCATTAATATGGCACAAATGAAGGCCACGTAATTACCTCCACACTCTTCAGTGAAGGTTCCCAAATTCAGTGAAGTGCAGGATAGACATACTGTCTTGATGCCTGTTTTTGGTCATTTTTGATGGATCAAAATTTTATTGATACCTTACAGAGTATCATGCAGTGAAGAAAAGATAGAGGATGAGGGCGGGAGGGGGGAAGAAAAATGTGTAAACATGAAAAGGGGAAAAAAAAGAGTTGAACAATTGTAACCCTATTTTCTGGAAGCAGCAGATACAGTTTAGCTGATGAATCCTTATCCTGATACAAGGGAAGCAGTGGTCTTGTCACACTAGGGAGGAATCAGTTATAATTGTGCTAGCAGTAGCAGAGAAAAAAAAAGGACATGTTTGCAAAAGAATTTTAGATATTCTGAAAATACTTGCCTGTATTAACCTGTGGAACACTCAAATGCCCTGTTCAGGTGACATGCAGAGTATTCCTAAAAAGCTTTTTACTTCTACCACATCTTTGAGAAGTTAGCAGTAAGACAGTTATGCGAATTTTTAAAAAATGTAGGAAATTTAATATAAACATCTAAATGCCTCGTTAAGTTCTGTGGTTTGAGGAAAACGGAGGAAGTAGAAATTTCAGCTGTAATTTACGTGCCTTGCCACTTGATGATGCTCATGTGTCACATCTGTTGGTGAAATGGAAAGCTCGGGAGTTTTGAGAAAGGCAGAATAATATATTTTTATTCTCTATCAAGACAAGACTTCTGAATGATCATGGTGTTGCTAAAGCTCAGAACTTTAATAATCTGTTCCTTTAGCAGCTTTCATACATGTTTGGGTTTTTCTTTTCAAAACCCCCAAATTTTTAATGCTATCAAAAGCAAAAACAACCTGTCAGTGTCCTGTTGCCAAGTAGTACACTTTTGGGTCTTGAGAGCAGGCAGTCGGTTCTTGAGCCAATATTTTGAAACAGTACTTTATAACATGCTTTTTTATTATTATTTTTAATTATCTTATTGCTGTTTTCATTTCTTAAATCAACAAAGTAATTAGTTAGTTGAAAATTAGTGAAATAAGAGAATCTCTGACTCGAATATTACTACTAACACTGAAAATTATATTAAAAACTTCAACGCTTCTCACTGCCATCATCAGTAAATGATTAAAGTTGCCAGGAGGTAGATGAAAGGTATTGGGGAGGTAGCAAGGAACACTGAGAAGAGGCAGCAGCTGAAGGAGTGATTCTAGCCTGTTGTGGCATGGATTCTGGGGTGAATTTTTATACACCGATATATCAACCTGTCTTTCATTCAGTCGGTCCCCTCCCCGCATCCCGGCATGCCCTGCACCGGGACCCCCTGGGCATGCCGGGCTCTCACCCTATAAAACCTCCCACGTGACGGTGCTCGAGGTTTTTTCGCTCTGATCCCTTCGGTGGCAGTAAACTTGGGCTGGAACTACACGGGCAAAAGGCCTCCTCTCCTCTGCTCAAATCAGCCGGGCTGGCTGAAGCTGCGTTTCCCAGAGCTCGCTGCTCTAAGGACTCTGCCGCAGGCACCCCCGTTCGCCCGGGCAGCTCCCTGACGCGTCGCGGCTCTTTGAAGCCACACTGAACCCGGCCGCCACACTAGCCTGCAACATTGCTTCTAAGAAAAGCAGCTACTGAGATATCTGGTGCTGTTTTAAGAGTAGTATCGCTGGTAAAAGTGCCTTGGACATCTGTTTAACCTTTTTGGTAAGGAAGGTGTAAAGTGTTTCTCACTAGCTCTGACTGTGTTTTCCATTTATACTATATTCATCATGACTGACAACTAAATGAGTGAAAAAGACTAACCAAGACAACTTTGTCTGAAATCAGCATCAGTACGTGTCTTTAGTGATTTTTGGCCAGCAAAGTACACAGAATGGCAATGAGGGCTCCCATGGCCTAGTCTTTAAATTATGGTGTTAAGATAAAGAGTACATTCAGTTAAAAATCACATGTAGGTGTTTTCTTTTTATTCAGTCCCATGTCATTTTCTGGTTTCGTGATGCCCTCTGAATCTTTCATGTCCAATTCAAGCTCAACAGGTGAAAAAAGAAGAATGTGTTTTCCAACACTAGAACTTCAAAGATGTGAGATACTTGCTTAACTGAAAGAAGTTGAACTGATAAGTGAAAAGAAGAATGGTGTGAAAAAGCAAAAGGAAATTTCCTTCTTAGAAAGTCTTGTTGATTTTCAGATTTTTTGATTCAAGCTAAAAAGGAACACATACAAAGAAAGAGTCAGGTTGCAATCCTGCAAATAAAGAATTAAGAAACACATAAAAAGATTGATGAAAGGGGGTGGAATGGAAATGAAACATTAAAAGAAGAAAGAAAAAGATATTGAGGAAATAAGACTCATTCAATAAATGACAAAGTGTAAATTGAACAGGTAGTAGTTGATCAAAAAGATAAAGGGTTATGGTGGGGCGGGAAGAAAGGTCTTCAGAAGGAAAACAGATTTTGATGACTAGTGAAGTATGGTGTAATCAAGCCTTTAGTCTGCAGTAAGATATAGCTGTTAAATAGAAGTATGACTCAAAGGCAGTTGAAATTTTGTTAGCCTAGGAGGAGAAGGAGAGAGGAGGAATGAATTGGGACAGGAGAACCCTGAGCTGGGAAGAAAGAAAGACTTCAACTATGCCAGAATTAATTCTCTTTCAAGTATTCAAGTGCCTCTGAGATACTGAAGAGCTTGATTATTTTTCATAATGCATTTTGAGATGTTCTGGGGAAAGATGTTAAGGAAATGCAACCTTCCAAAATTACTTCATTTTAGCTGTTTAATCTGAAGACAAAACTATCAGGGTAAAATAGCAGTGAAATTTTGCCATGTAATTAATGTTTAAGAAGAAAAATAATTACATAAAAGCACAGAAAACTCAGTGTATGAGAATATGAGGTGAAAATCTCCGAGTTGGAGACCACTGTGTTACTGTGATTTAATGTTTCAGTAAATCTCTTGGGCATTTGCCTAGCATCAAGGATATGCATAGTTCCAACCATTATTCACAGATTTGAAATTAGCCAAAATCTCAAAGCACCTAAATGATATGCATTTTACTGCCTGGTCCCTGGAATGGAAGCCAGATACCCAGCCTCCCATATGCAAAGCATCTGGACAGTGAACTGCTCCAAAATTTTATGCCTATAAATGGGCAACATTTGGTGTGAGACTTGTGTGACAGAAACCCTTGTTATCAAAAAAAGAAGGAATTGAGGCACTCTGGAGAAACTGCTCAACAGATAGGTGAGACATCAATGTCTGTGGGTCACCACAGAAATTAAATATCCATCTTTGTTCAAGTATAAAATATTTTTAATAAAATTGTATTTAATTATATGGATATTGTATTTAAGAAAGCGATCATGAATGTTCTGCTCTCCCATAGGCAGCAAAACCAGACAAGCTGCTTACCTCAGCGAAACCAGACAAACTGCTTACCTGACACAAAAAAAATTAAGTGGCTTTCAAAAATGTTCCAAAGATTATATGTGTACATTCTGTTTACATATATGTACACATAAACATATATCTAGCTACAATTCATCTTTCTGAGAAAAGAGAAAAAAGGAGATGGAACAGTTGGCACTTAAGTTGTCTTAACTCCTGAGGAAGGTTTATTTTTGAGTTTGCTTAATATTGCTCCATAAACAATCTTCAAAGCAGCAAACAGCTAAAATGTAAGGTCACTAGCTAGAGAAAGAGGTTTTTAATTAGATAAATAAGAAGGTTCTTTGGACATATTTTGAGATTTCATAAGAGACTCTAAAAGTTTCCCTAGACCTCAGATTCTTAAGGGTCAATTTAATAAGGCATCCATAGACCTCATAGATGTCACAATGCAAGGTTAGCCTCTCATACATCTTAATTCACACATTGTTACGAGCTTCTTTTTGATTTTGATTCCTCTCTGCTGCCCCGGGATATCTCAGATGGTTCCCATTTTCACCACAAGCTGCACAAACAGCTGTGCTGGCACAATGGATGTGGTGGTGTAGAGACAGGAAGGAAGGGGCTGAGAGCAGAAATTGCTTAAACCTGTACTGCCACCAAAGAAAGAAACGTGGAATTTTGCTTTCAGCTTTAGAAATATTCAGTACTCTCTATGAAAACTATGCTATGAACAAATAAACAATGGCAAATGTATCCAGCCTCTTAAGGGTTTTACATAGTTTACAGTTGCTGGGTAGCTGAAAATTAGATGTCACATGGAGTACAGATATATGGCCATACAGCCACATAAGAAACACTGGTGGCACTAAATCATGACTTTCTAACAATCACTAAAAACAAAACTGAATCAGAATTATTAAGCTTTGTTACACAGCCTTTTTTCTTCTGCTTTCAGGGATTACATTTTGTATCCCTCTATATCTGTCTTTTGCCCCTTACAGAATCAGCAATCTTAAGGACTCAACGGTTTGTTGAAGTATCTGGAGTTCGCAAAAGTAATCTCACACACACACAAAATCACTGTTGAATTATCTACACTTGTTTTCTTAATTGCCTTTGCAGTTTGAATGCAGAGAAGCTGAGCCTGTACTGCTCTTCTGGACAGAAAACACTCATGCCAGTATTGCACAGGTCAGAAGGAGTCTTGTCCAGAACACACTCTGACTGTGTCCACATCCTGCATCTCTTGGTATTGTCTGTGTAAAGGACACAGGGATCTAATTCTCATTCTCTGCAACACTTCAAACCATTTGTAGCTGAAGCACCTGTTATGGGATGTGCTGAACAAGCAACTGAACAAATCTAGTAATTTGGTGAAGGAGGAGGAGATTCTTTTAATCTTCCTACTCTCACTCCTGCCCACTTTCATATTCATCAGACCCTCACAGACAGATCCATTTCATTAGCCCAGAAAACTGCTTCACCTGTTATTACAATTTTTTTTTTCTTAAGTTCTGACTCAAACTGGCCATAGGACGAAATGAGTGCAAGCATAGATGCAGGAGGAAGGAGGCGCTGTACTGTCAAGAAAGGAATAGACTGCTGGAGTGGGATAGGGAATGGACATCTCTCATTTATTAGTAATGAAATTATTATATCTACTCAATCATGCAGCATTACACCAAGACAAAGACGTATGACTGGATAACCTAAATTTTGGCTTAGAAGGAGCAGTTCTCAAATCCTCTATATCAATAAAAAGCCTATCTTATGTATACATGAACTTTCATAATATGTATTAAATTCATAAAGCACATTCTTATTAAAGCATGTTAATAATCTCTGGAAAAAATGTGAGGGAAATATTAAAGTGAATATAACAATTTGCCACTCAGTTTTTAACTCTGCTTGCTTGTTGCTGCTGAACTAACTTGGAAATTTTCCCTGTCTTAAAGTGGGATTGAGTGTGCTGTTTATTTTTCATCATCATAGTTATAATACTGAATAGCTAATTTTATTTAACAGAATATCATTACTTAGCTATGGCAAACCATTTCTTTAAAGACTGTACATGTGTCCAAAGTCAGATCTGAGATTTGACTCCTAGCACATTTTACAGATATATATGAAATTTTGAGTGCTGCCCTGGCAAAACATTTCAGAAATTCAGCATGTGGTGTGACAGATTTTAAGATTATACCTGGCTCTTATTTTGTGTTGACAGTCTAGCCTTGAACTAATATAGCTGCATCCTTGTAAAAACCTCCGAATCAGCAAGTGGGAGGATTCTTCTTGTACAGGTAGAACTGTGTTCAATTTCCATGGGAAACACCTCCTTCCCAGCCACTACCTCTAGAAAAGGGCATGTACCAATCTACAGGAGGCAGCGTGCTGTCAGCAATTGGGAATTGGTTGTTACTGCTGCTCCAAACAACAGGCAGTACACAGGGTGTGCACAACACACACAGGACTTCTCTCCTTGCTGATGTTATGATAACACTGATTCTCCAACAGTTTTAAGCCTATGAGAATGCAAGAATAATTTGGTTCTTTTTAGCTCCTCCCCAGTACTGTGAGACCCATGATGCATACTTTCTATTTTAAAATTTATTTTTTAGTTTAAATCTGTACTTGCACAAAGATCCCATGAAATAAGACATTTGATCTCCATTGTGCAGGGAAGAAAAAAATTAGAAAGGACACAAATTAAGTTTGTGACAGATTTAGAAAGAAAAATCAGATCACAGTCACTGGAAAGGAAGAAAGGAGCTGGCACTTTTCTTATGAAGACTAAGAAAGAAATGTGTCCTTACTTTAAAATGTATTTTGTGGGATTAGGAGACACTGGATACTGATACAATTTCTCATATCTAGTGCAGAGTTGACTAGCCCTATAAGCCTTGGGAATGTGTTTACTGCAGATTTTCTTTTTTGTAGCTTTTTTTGAACTAACAGAAGGACCAGGCAGTTCCCCAGATTCATTAAGGGGTTTAGCTATCTTTTTCTTCTACTACATTTTTTTAAGATGGAAAAGAATTAATTGGGAATTTTTGCTTTAAAAGTAGAAAATTCAAATGCATGCTGACATTTCCTGATGTGCAGTTATATATAGCACATGAGTGTGCTTTGGGACAATGAGATTGTCTGGCAGCAGGTGCTGTACAGAGAAGGCACATGTGGAGCTGTGACATAGGGTACACAAATGTTCAAACAGCTGAGCACCAAGAATGTCAGGACAGGTATACAGTGCAAGCTTGAAATCTGTTCTGCATATGCAACAAGTAACTGATAGGAGAGAATTTCTTAAGTTCCGAGTACAGAGTTATGCATCAGGGAATACTAGTTCTAAATCTAAATTTGATAGAGATTCTTTGTGTGATTTCATTTAATTCATCTCTCTTCTACCTGTCATTTTCCACATAAAGTCTGAATATACTGCCACCCTTTATTTTAATATTCTTATAATAATAACAATAAATTTTTCACTGTTACGTTGAAGACAGTCAAAATAGCAAAGTGAGTATTCTTTTTCCAGTTAATAATTAGTATTCTATTTTTACACTGAGTTTCTTTTAAAGAAGGCCTAAGGAGTTCTAGGTGCACTCGAGTGAGGAAAGTTATATTGGATTAGCAGTGAAAAGCCTTAGGTCTCTTGCAGTCAGGATTGGACTCAGCCAGCTTAGTAGAGAATCCTTTGACTTTTCCTTTCTACCAAAAACAATCACCACCATCTAACTTAGCTAAAGCATAGATTTTTCACAGCCTGGGATCTCAGGTACTGCTGAGATTGTTTGTATCTTAAGCCACATATGCTTGGGTCATTTCGAGACAAATATCTGCTTGCACTTTCTCTGAAGGGTGCTGGTTCAGCACTTCCATAGTTAAGTTCATAAGTAATTTCCTTTTTAATTAGACTGTGGCTGGTTGGGGAAAAAAAATGTAAAGGCAAGACTCTGATCTACTGATTCAATTTTCTACCAGTTTATGTCTACACTGGGAGTGAAATAGTACAACTGTCAATCTGATCATTGTAATAACAATAACAATTATCTGATCTGCAGGATAATAAAATTATGCCACTCCCAAGGCAGAATGAGATTCAGGTTAAACTTTAGCATTTCAGTCAAATGTTTGCTCACAAATTCAAAATAAAATAGCAAAATACCTTCTAAGATTAACAGATTTGTAAGCAAATGTAGATTTTAATTTCTTGTGAGTCCTTCATTGTACACTGTTAAAGTGCTTTGGGTCAAAAGATTTGCTGATAAGAGCACAGATTCCAATCTGTGCAAAAATCTGGAGAAACACTGCCTATCTCTTGTGAAACAGATTAATGAAGACAGAAATATGGATTGGTACAGAGATAGATTGGTCAATCCTCATGAAAACCATTCTTCTCAATGACAGAAATGCCTGAGAGTTTTCTGTGACATTCTATTATGTTTCTTCCATTATGGCAGTATAGAGCACTATATTCTGAGCAGTCTACCCATTTCATTTTCAAGTGTAGTCATAAGTGTGCATCCAGTCCATTCAATACAGTGTTGAGCATAATATTTCAGCTTTATGGACAGAGGTTTGAGGTAATCAATTATGAATGGGTTAGACAGCATGACACATATTGCTACTCCAACACAGAATGCAACTTGAAAAAGCATCCAGCAGGGACATCAGCTGGAGCTCTTCTCAAGAAGTTCAACATTGTAATTTGGCACTCTTAATTCAGGCTTAATTCAGTCATGGCACGTACAGGCAAGGCTTCTTTCACTCAGAGATCTGCAGGACAGAAAGAATGGTTTAGGTGCAGGTTTCAAGAAGGGTTTGGGATTTTGTAACCATTTTGTGAAGTTGACAAGCTGAAGTTGATAGCTGCTTAGAAATTCTTTGTGGTAGAAAGATATTTGTTTGGTACTGAAATGTTCTTGAAAACATCACATTTTCCCCAGTAATTTCTAGGGAAAAAATATTTAAAATCAAAGAAACAGAGTGAGAACAACAGATGTTAAAACCTTTTATTAATGCCTGATTTTATTTTTAATGTGAGGATATATTCAGCTTTTTCAGAAAAAGTCTACACATCATGTGTAGACTGGTACAAGAAAATTTGTTGGCTTTTGCAATAAGTAAAATACTTCTGTAGCTAATGTACGTGCAGCTCTTCCTAGAAATCCAGGCCATATGAGACCTGGATTTCTTATTAGGACTATTGTGTAATGGGGATCTGTAAGTTCTCAGTTCACAAAATCAAAGCAGTTTTTCTCCACAGTGTTGTGGCTAATAGTAATGTTTAGATGCTGGCAGGTTATACAGTCATAAAAATGAGACTATTTTTGGCAGCATGGATGTTCTGATGCTCATGGGAATGAGGTGTTTTGTTGATAGCTTTCCTCAACGAACTACAGAAACTGCTGGTGATGAATAGGTCATCCACTTGGAGATACTTGCCAGAGCTGTAGATTTCATGAGGCTAAGTTTCATTTCAAAGAAAGTTTTCACTGTCCTTGTAAAATGTGTTTGTTTCTCAGCATGATTTCTTTCTAACTGATAGGCTTGGACTTCAAATAAAAGTATCAGTATTAGTAATATCCCTGCAGATAACTTGTCAAGTGACCACCCACACAAAATAAGAGGAGTCAGAAGTCATGGCTCACATCCATCATGAACCACAGATGATATTGTAGGTTGTCATTGCCTGTGCATTTTCATAGTTTCTTTGAATCAGACTTCTGAGCTTTGGAAACATTCAACTCATGGACACAAAAAGACACAGTGCAGCATAGCCATGTAGCTGCTGAAAGTGCACAGTACTGCCAACCAAATAAGCAAAAAAAAAATTACATGGGGTGCTGTAGTGTCTCATTCTCTAGTAACACAGGACTACAGAAACTGCCCAAAATGCAGAAAAAGCCAGTTTATCACCAGATCTTCAATTTCTTTTCTTTATACACAGAAAACAAATTTGATTTTAAAATATGGAGACATATTTCTAAAGGCGAAAAAGCCCCCTGCCTTGAGAACTTTGCACCTATTTGTTTCCATCCACAAATACGAGACAGAAAGAAATTTCATTATCTCTGCTACTGAAAAGAAATGCTGGCTTACCAGCTAGTCATATTTTACTATAAGCAAAGTTCAGTTTTCCTAAATCAACTGAATGATCTGTTTTACAACTTTTCTAGGGAAATAACTTTTTGTTTTTGTGGATAGAGATTAATTATTTGATATAATAAATGGTCTGGGTTTGTACTTGGAAAGTACTCTTTATCCTCATGTAAAACAGGAACCAGATAACAGATAACTTGGACCAAACCAATTGAATGCATCAAAATTTCATAAAAGCACACAACAAGAACCCTGTTGTATCTTCTAAAATTTCACAAGTAGTGATATACTTTCCCCCATTTACTAACACATAGTCAACACCCAGCTATCTGGGTAATCACATGTGGAAGAGATTTCTAACATTTTTTGAAGGGTAAAAGATAGTAGAAATCAGGTGATATATAATACGAACACTAAAAGATTTAATGATGTATGATTACTCTTGGTAAATGTGCTTTACAGAATAAATATTGTTTAGAAACAGGATATAATACTGGAATATGTCAATGGCTGCCACTCCACCTACTGCACAGAGAAAGTACCAGTTCCACTTGTTAAAATTCCTAGATTTCAAGAGATGCAGAAAGGGGAGTTTAGAGCCAGTTTAGTTAAGGGTGGATGTCATACGTTGGCATTGTTTCAATAGAGCCAATGAAAAGTTGCTACGCTTTTGTGAAAGCACATTCTTAAGACAAAAAAAATTGGGGTTGGCTCTCTTGACTTCTGGCCTTGGGAGGCGGCAGGGCCTGGGCCGAGCAGGGTCTGGGCCGGCATGCTCAGCCGGGGGTGGCCGGGCCTGGGCTGATCTGATCTCCCTGGCTCAGCTGAGCTTTTCCTGTTCCTGGGGGGCTGGTGAGTGAAAGGGATGCCGAGCCTCTCACCGGGGAGCCCGCCAGGCCCTGAGGCCAGGAAGGGCTCCGAGGCCAGGAGCAGCCCCAAGACGGAGAGTGGCCACGTGGGATGGCAGCAGCCAGGACGGTGCTGGGCAGCCACAGCCACCTCAGCATGGCTCACAATGAACTCTGTCTGCTCAGCTACCTTCAACCAACTTTATTGCACATAAAAGGACAAAAACATCGGCTGCAGATTTTGTTCTTAGTCTCAGAACCTCAGCAGAGCCGGGCCAACACAGCTCACATGATGGTAGCAGAAAACCTCGTGGCCAGCAGAGAGGCACAGCGAGCTACGTTCTCAATGCAGAATTTGGATCAAATTTACTTTTCAGCATTGTAAGACTCCATAAAAGCTGTTTCAATCGATGATAAAACTTAATTCTTGAGGTCAGTAAAGAAGTTTGATTCTAGATGAAGGGATTGAAGAGAATGCTTTGAACTTAGATTTAAATTCTTTTGTAAAGCTATGGTAAAGATATATATTTGATATATCAGACTGTTTATTTTCTCTGTGATTTATAGAAATGTATTGTGTGAAAATAGCAATTTTAGTACAACTGTGAGTTGAAATATTAGTAGTTGAAACAGAGAGATATTGCTGTGATTCAAAGAGAAACTTAAAGAGAAATGAGAGAGATGAAAAAAAATAATAGAAAAAGCTTTTGTTTCCAGAGATAGATGAAGAAAAAACTGTTGTATACTAAAGTAGCTCATTCTTAAAAACAACACCCCAATAGTTGATATAGTCTATGAAAGCAGCTGTGCAAAAGCTGCAAAACAAGAGAAATGCTTTGACACTGTGTTTCCGGGCGGTTGTTTTTCATTTGTGACAAGTCCCCAAAGCATAAAAAGAGAGACTCTTCTCCCTAAGTGAACTGGGAAAAAGACTATTTTAAAAGTGGTAGACTGACTGAAAGTCGTGAGTTTTATCTTGCATTGTCAGTGAAAAAGGAAAGAAGTGTTCTGAAATTTTATTCTGATTGTCTCATTGTTTTCCTCTTTAGTTCTGTTAATAAAGTTTCTCTTTGCATATTTTCAAGTTTGAATCTGTTTTGCTTTCTTTCTTTTTAATCCTATCTCACAACAGAAAATAAACCTACAACATTAATACAAACATCCTGTGTTGTCTGGGAAAGACCAAATTAAACCCACAACAGTGGATTAGTTAGTTAGTTAGTTAGTTAGCTAGCTAGTTAGCTAGTTAGTTAGCGAGTGAGCTGGTGGGCCCCACAAGAGGAAAAAAAATCAAAGGATACTTATCATAAAATTATGCAAAACGCCGCCTGTATTTGAATCTACATGGTTGTGGTTTAATACAATGCTTTTCCCTACAGTCAAGGAGAAAATGAAAAAAAGGTTAAGTTTACTGCACCCATGTATCTTATTTTAGTTCAGCAAGACATCCTGATCAGTATCCAACTCTGCCTCTTAAGAGACCATCCAAAATCCATTTAGCAAAGGCTCTAAGAACATTTGAGCTGTCATTCTCAATTCTAAGAAAAAAGAACTACTCCAGGAAAACTCAGTTCCAGTGTGCAGGTGAAAAATGAGTTGCCTGTGAATGCCATCCAGAAAAGGAGAGAACACAGCTGGTTAGACCAGGTAGGCTGCTAAAGCCAGGGGATAGAATCAAACCAGAATGGAAAATGGACTTCATACCAAATAACTTCAGCTGTATGCGACTCCCAAATCTGAACAGCCCTCATATGAACTACGAAAAACCCTAATTTCTATTTGTCAGATGAGGAAGTGCGTAGCAGGATGTCAAACTTCAGACATTGTTTTTCCAGAAGACACACTGTCCTTAAAATACTATACTGATCAATTTGCCTGCCCTCTGACAGAATAGGAATGTGCAACTCTTGTGTGCACAGGTGCTATGTGAAAAGTTTGGCCTTCCTTTGGCAGTTTTCCTTGCTATTCCTACTGTGTAAAAGAAATATTAGAGGGATGTAGAACAAAGCTGTTGGCAATAAAGCCATTATTTAAATGCATGCATTTAAATTGAAGCATTGCAAGAACCACATGGTAAAGTATAGAACAATGGCAAATCAATAATTAATCACTCTTACTTTCTGGAGCAAAGCATTATTGTTAATATAATAAAAGCATATGGTTCCTCTGATAGAATACACAGACTGGAAAGCACAAAAAACCATTTGCATGGTGTCATCCATAACAATTATTATACTTATTTGCTTAATTGTAAGTTTGTTCCAGGTTTAACAGTAGGCAACTTATTTTTGCTGGTTTCTCCTTCTCCCTGCAGCTGCATAGAAGCCAGCTTCTTATTGTTGAATAGTTCAGGGAGGAATGTTAGGCTATTTGTTCCAAGCGAGATAAATTTATGAACAATTTCTTCTCTGTCTTCAGGCATTCTCTAAACAACTCCAAAAATCAATGAAAGTTTCACCCTGAATGGAGGTACATGGCTATGGTCATAACAAACGATCTGCAACTATATATGCAATATGGTTTGTTATAAGCATCTAGATTTACCTGATCTAGACCTGTTTCTCCAGAAAATATAACTTGAATCATGAAAATTTAAAACCTCAGAAATCTGGATGTGATTAAATGCTAGTGATCCTACTTTTAAACCAGTTTTTTTTAGGGGTATGTGTAAAGATGAGCATCCTGCACCATGTTTTCTTTGCTTCCTTTCCCATTTGTACCCATTCACTAAAATGTTACAATTCAGATATGAAATGTACATAATTAAATAAAAGAAAAAAGAAATTTTGTCCTATAGAATTGTTGATTTCCTCCAAAATCTTTCCAGATTGTCTTGCAAGATAAAATTCATAGTAAGATGCATTAAAATGAAAACACTAGTCATGCACTGAATTCACACATATTTTGGATGCAGACCTTTGTGTTTATAAAATAAGTCTGTGTTTGCCTTTTTCACCTCTACAAGCACGTCACTAAATTTATGCCTAAGTTTCCTTGTTGTTCTTGGCAATTACTTTTCCAACCTATCATACATTTAATATACCTCTTAAGAATTAACAGAGATTTCAAGTCTATAAGGAATCATCGTAGCTTGACCTGCTTTTAGAAGCTGTAGACTTTAAACTGGTAAATGATGTAGCCACTCTGCAACTTCTGAGCTGGAGGCCTTTTGGAAAAAATGATCTAGCCTCTATTTAAAGACTGCAGATGATATAAAATTCAATGCTGCACTAGAAAAGCTATTTCAATGGCTAGCTACTCTGTGTTAAAAGGGAATTCCTCAATATTAATCTGAACTTGTCTTATATAGGCCTCCAGCCACTGTATGCTGTGAAATTTCTGCCTGTTAAAGATGTTTGTACTTTAAGAAATTTATTCCACACTTACCTACAGAAAGTAATGCAATCGCTTCATTTTTCTCTTGAATAAACACCAGAAGTAGGCATCATCATCAAAAAATTACTTCACTAGTGCCACACAGAGAAAGGCAGTAGGAAATCACAGTGTCTACACTTGCACCTTCCAATCCTTATGCTCTGCTTACACATAAGAAATTCACCACAATATTCCCAAAAATGCCCTTACCACAAAGCAATTTCAACCAATTATCCTTCATCTGGTTGTCTCAGTACCTTTTTTAGTCACTGCTTATTAAAAGTTGCCTTCCAGTTTGTGCAGCTTATTTGCTTTATTTTTAACTGCACAGACTTTGCAGACAACAGGAATAATGATAAGAAACTACCCTTTTCTTGTTCAGTACTGAAGTGTGTTGACCTTGTCTGGCTGTCAGGTGCCCACCCAGCCACTTTGTCATTTCTGCTCCTCAGCAGGACAAGGGAACAATATAAATTTAAAAGTTGATGGGTCAAGTGAGGGAGACCTCTCGCCAATTACTGTCACAGACAAAAGAGATCAAAACTGAGAAAGAATAATTTCATTTTTTTCCAACTGGAAACAGAATAGGAAACAAATCCAAAACTAAACACACCTTCTCACCACTCCCACTTCTTTCCAGGCTCAGATTCTCCTGACTCCTGTACCTCTGCCCTCCGCACCCTTGAGTGGGGCAGGGGTATGGGGAATGGGATTGAGGTCAGTTCATAATGCTTCAGGTCTGAAGCTCCTTCCTCCTGCTCCACTGTGGGGTCCCTCCCACAGTATTGGGATACAATACTTCATGAACTTCTTTAACAAGAACTCTTCCAGAGATGCTCCAGTGCAGCTCCCTCACAGGCTGCAGCTTCCTTCAGGTTACATCTATTCTTCACTGGCTCATTTGCCCCTCAGACACTGCCCCTCACCTCTGTGAAGAATATACTTGAAAATTATCATTAAAATACATTCATCGCACAGTCTACACAAACTTCACATGGTGGGTAAAGAGTATTATCCACCAAATTTGAACTGATATCATGACTGCACCAATGCTGGTGGACAACACCTGTACACTACACCCTTTGTCCCTACACCTCATTACAGCTTCAAAACAGTCCTCACAAATACTCTGCTTTCTGGTAATATTCAGGTCAAGATTGGCCCATTTGCTCTTGTTTATACTGCCCTTTCCTCAAATCCCTAGAGAGCCCACATGTGGCACCAGAAAGACTGTGGTAGATTAAGTTGATCTGATCTCACAGCAGCTACCCCAGCAGCTCCCCTGCTGCCAAAACCTGCCCAATAAATTGAATATAAATACCCTTTCTCTTTGTGTGTCATCTACAAATTTAATGAAGAACAATTACATGTTTTCTCTCAGTAAACATACTAAAAATCATTAACCACATACATAGTAATTAGATTCCTTTTTATTCTTTATTCTCATACCTTACCTGTCCTCTCAGCTTAGTGACAAATGTACATTGTATTCATATCTGTTCATTCTCCCTAGATAACTAATAACTGTATTTAAAACTTCCAAATCACTCATCAGTTTTATGACATGGAGCAGCTAATCATCTTTCTGGAAATTCAATACTTTTTGTCATGAAACTTGAATAGTGTTTCTTGAAACAGCTCCCGTACAACATAATAACATTTGATACAGATGATTTAACTCACTATGGATAATAAAACACAATACTGAAAATTATGCTGAAGGATCTCTAACTGGGAGACTCATTAAGTTTTTGAAACTGCAAACCTCCTCTCTGGCACAGTAAGAATGGACAAAAGAGCAGAGATTGGTTTTTTACTTATTTTTCCCCTCCCCTGCTCTCCTTAGGAAAAGTTCATTTTCACAAAGATTTTTCAGAAACTGTGCTTGAGGCAGAGGAGTGCATAATGTCCATAGTAAACATTGCCCTCCTTTTTCAGTGAAGGGTCTTAGCAACATAAAATCCTTGTCTGAATGCATCAAATCCGGCAGCATTGGCACTGTTGAAATAATAAGAGGATGGCAAAAAGAAACCAAGACAAATTTTAATGTTTCTGACACCTAGGCTCATATCTTGTGGAATATGGTTAGTAGGATTTTATCCAGGAATCTGCAGCAGTGTAGCCTTTGGCTACACTTACAGATATCTATCCTCCCTTTTCCTCATTGTAAGCATCATCTTCTCTTAGCCTGTTACTGTGTCAGTGCTCTTATTGCTGTGACAAGCTTATGACTCTATATGTTAGCCTGTGAATCACTGAAGGACTTGCAATCCCAGTGTAGGGTGTCCTTGACATTTATCTTTTTCAACAGAACAGGACAGTACCATTTTTCTCCATCAGGAGTACTTGGGCTAGCTGATCTGCAGAGCATAGGAAAATAGTTCTCTCAGTATGAAAATATTAGCCAAATCATCAGCAACATTCATTTGTCTAATTTTGCTGTTCAATGCCAGCCTTGAATATGCTGCTATACATTAAATGATACATTCATAAAGAACAATTTCATTTCTATTTTGTTTATATAAAATCGGGAAATATTTCTATGGTATGGAGAGAAGCTATCTACAGTTCCATGTTAGATCAAGGAATATTTCCTATTTAAGGACTTATTTTCAAATAGCTATTTGTTCCATACATTTCAGAGTTTTCAAAAGGAACACAAGTTCATTGTTACTGGCATCAACTGGAGTTTCAAAAGCAACTTTAAAACCATTAGGGTTGCTTCTACAAAAGTAACCAAAGATAATACTTTGAAATAAAATACTCTATTCGAAAAGAGAATGGCTCATTATTATTCCAATATTAGGAAATATAATATTCATTTGTAAGATTTTATGTCTTGAAAGTCTCTTTGTCACATGCATACTTTCTGTAAATGTGGATTAGAATAACTTCATGTTGTATTCTTAAAGGTTTTGGGGTTTTTTTTTAAGTAAATGAAGGTGATGTGGTATTTTAATTTCAGAAGTGTTGATTTTCTGTAGTTCTGATCCATATACTATAACCTGAAAATTACACTGGAACGGGAAATAGAACTATTTATTGTAGAAATGCTTAATATAGGCAGTAAATTCAAGGGAACACTGAATAAAAACTAAGCAAATCTAGAAATTTAAAAACAGAATAAGCATAAATATCTAAAATATACTCTGGCAATCTCATTCCACCAGACTCACACTGCAGTTTTTATTTTTTTCTGATTTCAAACTGAAGTTAATAGAGAGCTTAAGTGAAAACAAAGAGCATTTAAGCCTATATAGCAGATTATTTTAAAGTCTTTGATGAATTAAACATCTGTTCTTTCTTTACAGGAACCAGATATACAATCTTCAGAGCTCACCATGAGTACAGAAAAAGAACAGATTCCTACCTCAAGTAGCCCATAACAACATATGAAATAAAGATGTACTTGATCCTGACTAATTGGTCAGTTAAAGGGAATTTAATACCATCTTTCACGGGACTTTGGGAAAGTTGATGAAAACTTGATTTTTCTCTCTTATTCCTCCTCTAATTGAACAAAATATTAATTTTGTCTTTTGGTATAAGAATATATGCAAAGAAGTAAGTTTTTGTATGAACAAGTTTCTGTGTCCAGTTGCAGCCACTTGCTGGTTGAGAGAGTTGAACACATTGAGCCGGCTATTACATGGTATCAGGGAAGAAGGACTCTGATCTCAGCTTGTTTCATTTGCCAGTGTAATGCCAGTAAAATGAAAAAAAAAGAGATCTGTGTTTTTAGTGTGTTTCCAACTTCTATGTTGAGAAATTGTAAGAAAAATCCCAAACATAACTGTGATGCAAATAAAAAGTGACAGCTTTTGGTTTTGCCTATGGAAAAGAATGGTTTCCCATTTTGGTTTGTATATTTACAATGAAGGTCAAGTCTCTTCCACTGGGATAGGTTTTCGACATGAACAAATTTAACCCTTGCAACTTTTTGTGCCATATTATTTTCACACTCTGAATTAAATTCTATTTTATTTACTTAGAGTTTTATGTTTCAGTCAGAGGTATCAATTTTTATTCTTTGGTTCTTTTCAATTTTTAAGTATTCAAGTTTTTGTTCATAATAATATTTCCACCCACTTTATTTTTAATTATGTTTCCAGTTTTAACTGCACATCATTTCACTTAGGTCAACTTTCTTATACATTTTGGATTTCACTGAAGGTCCTTTAGTTCTGAAATAAATCTGTTTCTTTTTATTTCTTTCTTCCCTTGTAAATTCTGCTCAATTTATTCTAGCTGGTCTGGTTCTGATTTATGTTTCATTTATTTACATTTCATTATTTTGACCTTTTTAACTTTTTTTACCCCATGATTTCTCATTTTCTGATTCTTTTTAACTGCTTACAAGTAACTCCCCCACACCTATTAAAAAGTCTTGGTTTTTATTGTTTTAGCTTTTTTCCCCCCACACTGAAAGAAGTCTTCCTTCAAATATTTTTTTAACATACTTTGTTTAATTTTCACCTTCATTGCCTAGTCCTTGTAAAACCAGTTGAAAACTGATGCTCTTTTAAACATGGCTTGTGATTTTCCTATTATGTTCAGCACCTAAGATAGCTAGATTTTCTGTAACTAACACTTCGAAATGATCTAGGGTTTTACTGGTGTCTCGTTTTACAGAAGAGTAAAGAGAGGGTGGGAATACACCAGACTCGTATGTTTCTTCTCATCATTTGACTATGTTAAAAATGAAAAAGGAAATGAAGATCTGTTTTGCTCTGTAGTAAGATTGTCCCTGACATGGAAAGAGAAAAGAGGCCTTGTTATAAAAGGGAGATGACTGATAAAAATCATGAAGGAATATTGAAAATAACATTAAAGGCAACATTTGGCTCTAGTATTTTTTTTCCCAAGCCGTTAAATATGAGGTAAAAATGTAACCTTGTCCTCTGTTACATTTCACACTTTTTGGAAAAGTCCTCTTGATTGAGACAAAAGTCTTATCTCATATTTCTGTTTTTCAAATCTATTTTCAGTTTCAGGACTGGATTTTATTAACTATTTCTGAAGTCTAATAAGCTTTTCTTCTGCACATAATACAGTACTTTATTTCCTTTTACATTTCAGTTTCACACCATTTGAAAAGGGTACAGCTTTTAAACTGAACCTGGCAATGCAATAGTAAATATACATTGTGCAGCGTGGGACTGGGTAAAATGTTCAAAGAAAAGATTCCAATTTGTTTTACAGGACACTAAAGTGATCTGTTTTTTTTCAGATTATAATTACACAATGACATCTGGAGTATTCAATGGTTTTTACAGGAAATTCTTGATGTCCTCTATATTCTGTTTATTTTAGCTTGTTCTGTGTTGTCAGAATCTGTCTCTCTTTGATATAAAACTGGTGAATTATTTAAGCATCTTGATCTGTAATCTTTATTGCCATGACAAGGTTGGTGCACAGGTGTTCCCAAGACTACAGTATACATTAAAGTTATATTGCTTGGGTATGGAAACCTGATTTATCCAGGTTTCATTGCATGAGGCGGAAGGGTAACTATATGTTGATAACAAATCAACTTACATCAACTGCTATCTTTTGCAGCCTCCTGTAATAAAGTACATGGTTTTATACAGGATAACTCCCACAACTGATTCCACATCAACTGCCTTCCCTATTCTCAACACAAAGCAGAGATGAACTGACTCATCTCACAGATGGGATCTGACTTGTTATTGTGATTTGATCAAAAGTACCTGTCTAGACCACACAGTGGAATGTTTCTTAATGTCAAAAAAGGAAAGGTGTTTTTTGGTTTTTTTATTGTAGTATTTCATCTTTTAACTTTTATAAACGGAGTTACTGACACTCTGAGTCCGATTTTGTCAGCCCTGGCTGGCCCCAGACCCAGCAGTCAGGAGGGGCTGCCCCAGGAAGCAGCGCCGGCCTTACCCAAGGGCTGGGGCCGTGCTGAGGAGCAGAGCAAGGATGAGAGAGGAGCCTTCTGTATGCAGCTCTCAGAATGGGTTTTATTCCGAGAGGGGACAGGGACAGAAGACCTCCCAGCACTGCCGTGCAGGGGGTTTTATACGGCAATAAGGAGCCATGAGGGATTCACCGGGATGGAGTGAAGGGAATGCCAATAATGTGCCAAAACCAGCCGGGGTAGGTGAGAGGAGAGGGGGAGTCACAAGCCCCAGTGAAGCATCGAGGTTTGGGTGACACCCCAACACGACCAAGGGGTTGGAAATATAGATTATTGGACAAAATATGAATTGACAGGGAAGGTGCTGGAATGAGGGGCAGGATGACAATGATAGGGAAGGTACTAGAATAAAAGGTGTGGAAATACCATCTAGGGTAATAACTGGGGTTTGGCATTCTGTGGAGTGACACAGAACATTCTATAACAAAGGGAAGGTACAACTTAGGCATACACTAATCTAGGAAAGTGTGGGGGAACACAGGGACAAAGAATTAACAATTGAAAATATAAATTTTCAACGAAACACACACCTCAACAAGTTACTGTTGGCTTTTAAATGTTCATTAAAGAATGAGCTAAATGAAATCATTGCTTCTTTTATAGCTGCAAAGTACAGGCTTCAGCCAATAAAGGCTGCTTCTGTGGACTTCAGATAATTACATAGTCAAAACCCTCAGAAATCTCATTGCTTCTGCAGGCAAAGTATTTGCTTAAAAACAAAACAAAAGATGAAATTGATGCTTTTGTGCTACCAAAAATTTCAATATAATAACTTGTTTTTTTCTCCCACTTCTTTTTGAACTCATATTTTACCTGAAGTGTTTCAGGTGCAGAGAAATAAAGAGAAAGATTTAAATGTACTTTAAGAACAGGATTGCAGAGCATGAAAACTTATTATCCTGTCCACCACTGTCATTAAATCCTTTTAAGACTATGTTTTATAGCAGAAAGGTTGCTCCTTTGGGTGGACAGCCTAAATCACACAGTATTTGTCTTATTACTGGTACTAAGAAATATTTTCTATCAATGATTTTTCAATTGTTAAATTAATTTTCAGTTAAATAAAAAGAATATATACTTTCCTCAAACTCTATTGAGCAATCCATGATTTTGGCAAGAATGTTGACTCTTTAGCCAACACACACAAATTTCTGAATTTTATGGACAAAAATGCCCAGGTTTCAGTTTCACAATGAAGAAAAATCAATGTTTGGGATTTTAGGTTTGACAAAAAAAAAAAAATTCCTATTAACAACTGTAGAGGAAAGGGCAAAATATGCTTATGAGGAACCTTCTCCATCTTTACTTTTCAATTAAATCTATTTTTTTGCAAGCAGTTAAGTTTATAAAAGTCTGCAAGTAATGAAATTATACCCTGTAGACTAACATTTGAGCCTGCTCAATTTCTCAGTTGTTTTAGCTGAAATCCTGAGACTTGCATATTTTTATTACTGATTCATATTTTTCAAAAACCATTTGCATTTTACTGACCTGCCTAAATTTGGTTCCCATACCATTATTAAAAATTATGTAAAATTTACATTATTCTGCTAATATATGTGAGTTCTATATTAAGAAAAATAAATCACTACAGGTGTAATTCTTCTCCTTTGGTATGGTCAGATTTACAGCAATTTCATAAGGGCAAGCCTTCTTCAAGAATAAGACTTGCACGTATCTAAGTTCACAGGTCACCAGATGGTAAATAAATAAAACAATATATGCTTCCACACTAAGAAATATTTCAGAAGGTTATTTAATAACAAGTCTTTGTAAAACATGCAATATAATAAAAAATATGGGTTGATCGCTTTGCCCCCGTTCTTCCTCTGTTGGAATGCACACAATTACATGGATTACACAGAGGAATTATATTTTTACTCCTGAGAGTATCCATGTGAGGTTAGGGCATAAAATAGTACTAAGCTCACCCTTCTGTGTCTTTGCATACTTCTCACTCATGTACTTTTCAGAAGTAGCTGTGTACTAAACAGAAAATACAAATCATAAGAGACATGTAAACAACTATCAACACCTTCAAATATAAAGGAATCCAAAAATTTCTTCAAGATGACCAGAGACAAAAGAACTTCAGGAAGAGGTAATAGTTAAAAAATTAAATGTCTATAATTGATCAGAGTAAAATTTCTACCTGAAACCACTCATTTTCTTCATGCCATCTCAAGGTAATAAAAAGACACATAGCCATATGTGTAAATTTAGTACAGTACATGAGAAATTAAGTTGCAAACTTTGGCTTATGTTTCTGTACATTGCATAGCCACAAATGTATAGCTAGATGGACAGAAAGATAAACAGAAGCATAACCAGAGACTCTCAGTGAGTGAATAATCTAACATCTCAGCAAGAGAGAGTTCAATGGAAAAGGCATTAAAAATATTAAATGAGAAAAAAGTCTGAATAATATGAAAACTGGAGATTGAAGTTTAGTAAGGAGTTCCAGCAGAGATGGGAAACTAACTGTATGACATTCCTGAAGAACAGTATTGCCTATTCTTTTGCTGGTTGCTCTGGATTTCATTTACACTAAGAAATTGGAAAAAATAAGTTTTTGCTCAAGGGCAGATTTCTGGGCGACAAAGTGATAGGAAGTACTGTTAATATTCTTCTTTGAACAGCATCCCATTGTGCCAGAAATGCGGTATTAGAGTTTCACATAAAAAAGGAAAAAAACTATTTTGTTTTTCACAGGAACTTTTATTTTTTGCTGTTCACCAGTCATGCGACATTTATTGAAGAGGGCATAAATATCTGCTTTATTCTGAGGAAAGTAGCTGGGTTGTCTGCATTATTTATTAAATGAATTTACTAATTAAGAGTCATATTCTAAAACACTTCAAGATGCAAGTCACCATGAAGAAACTCAGCAGTGTTCTAACGTCACTGGTTTCAAGGAGGCAAAACACCAGTGCTAAAAGATTCTCTTTGAACAACTGTCTAAAAGCTGATTTCAAAGCACTGTACCTGACCATTCTTCACACAGTGTACAAAGGACATACTGCCAGTCTAAACACTGCTGAAACTTTGTGGCAGGGTTATCCAACAGATTACTCTTATCAGCCTAATTTCTAGCTAGGCAAGTCATTCCCCAATATCAAACCACCTATGTTTGATGTGCTGCAACAAGGCCAACAGCAAAGAAAAACAGGAGTTTTCAAAGTTACTACTTTGTAGGAGTTGGTTTAGAATGAATGTGAGCTGAAAAGGTCCTTAACTGTATGTGATATGGAGAGTAAGGCATTAATGTGTTTGTGGATACAGCATGGATGCCATCACAGCTCTAGCATCAGATGTCTTGGCAAGTTTATGAAAGGAGGATTGTGCAACATCTGGAATTGATAAAAACTATTTACACAGGGGAGTAATACCATGCATGGATTAAAAAAGTGAGACACATGAATGATGTTGCAGAGGGTGCAAGAACACACTATAATAAACACTTTGTGGACTGGCATTTTACAGTGAACTTGAATCTGAGCAGGTGAAATGTAGTACACAGCATCCATCCATGACTTTTTTGTAGTGTCAACAAAAAGATAAAGAACTAGGAATATGTTAGTTGTGCTGAGTTAATTAGTTGTGGTGGAGTCTTATACTCTTTTCACTCTGAGACCTAGACAAAGTATATCCAAGAAAACGTCTGTGGGTCTACCTTGTATTCCCATCAAAATCAGCCTAAAAGACTTCATTATGAGTAAAGATTTATTGGAAGATTAGTGGAGAGGTAACACAGGAATGTCATATCTGAACTTCAGCTGACAGAGTCAGAAAGTACCATCTATACTAGTCACAGCAAACAGCTCTGTAACAGTCACTGGATTTGCCTTTGACCCCTGGTCTTGGCTCTTCTCACAGTAGTTTTTTCCAACTACTTACAAATAGCTTTGTGTACAGGGGAAAAACAGGTTATTCAGTCTTTATACAAAGCAGCCTCATCTCAACTGCTCTGTTCAAGTTAGCACCTCACATTTTTTCTATCAGTATCAATGGAGTGTGCTCAGAAAAAGACTAATATTCAAATTTACATTTTACATGTAAAGAGTCCTTACTCTCAGCTTTACCTACCTGTTTTTCCTACTTTTTCAAAACATGCCACTTCATATAAATGTCAAATCACTTATACAGACCACAGAAGCTTGCATTACTCTGATCCTTCCTGAGCCACCCTCCCTCCCAAGTTAATAATAAAAACAATCAACAAACGACCCACATCAGCAAGGAGGAAAATATAAAACCCCTTATCAGAAAAAGTTAGGAAAAAGAAC
>VZTB01004975.1:152083-201151 GCA_013397245.1 Thryothorus ludovicianus
GAACTCAACAGATTCTTCCCCACCCTTAAAACAACCTTGAAAATTTAATTGAGCTTCATTACCTAGTTAACAGCCATCTACCCTTTGGCTCTATGTATATATATAACATATATATATAACATATGTATATAACAGCCCTCCAAGGACCAATCAAGCTGGCTTTTTTGATTATAATTTCCAGCAGCTGTACAGGGTATAGCCTCTGACTCACCTGGTGCTGATTCACATCAAACAAACTTAATAGTAAAATGAAAAGAATTTATTTAGGAAGTCCCTAGATACAACATCAGTGGCAAAAGATTACAAGTAAAATAAATATGAAATGCAGGGCTTTTTAAAATGCAACAACCAGATGCCTCTGCAGTATTTTTGAAGCAGCCTCCCTGAGGCACTTCAGGATACCTGCCTAAAGATCTCCGTCTACTCTTAAGACAAAACTGGCTAGAAGCTGCAAGATTTGGGGACTAAGGAGTGAGCATCCTCTTCTAAGTATTCCATAACCTTTTTTCATCTTTAACCTGGTTGCTTATCTAATACATATATGCTTGAAGCTTTACATCTTTATCTCTTGGCTACTTTCTAGATTTAGATTGTGAATGTAAATTCAGATTCCTTTGATAGCTCAGCTCATTGGACAAAATGGTTATATTTTAACCAGCTGTAAAGTAACTGCAGATATTCTTTTCATTTTCCTGAGAGAGGTTTGTTTTTTTATCTGCTGGCTGACTACCTCCTGCCAAGCCTGGGTGATTTAATGATACCTCTAAGTCTTTTTAGAGCTGCTATTAACATATATTAAATATTTTGTGTAAATCATTTACATAAGAAGCATTTATCCAAAGTTTTGATTATCTGCTTTTCACTTTTCTTCTGTAAAAGCTTCACTACAGAAGCTTTTAATGTTATTACCAAACACTTTGTTCAGGCTACCCCACTGAACCTGCTTTTCTAGGATTCACTTTCTATTTAACCTCATAGCATTCAACCAAGCCAAGTGAAAGGTCCCACCCCTGGATTGGGGCAATCCCCAATATTATTAGAGCCTGGGAAATGAAATGATTGAGAGAAGCCCTGCAGAGAATACTGGTGGACAAAACACTGTACATGAGCTAGCAATGTGTTTGCAGTCTGGAAAGCCAATATTATGCTGGGTTGCAATTAAGGAACAGACAATGGAGGTGATTCTGTCCATCTGCTGTGCTCCCTTTGGAGATCCTACCTGGATAGCTGCCTCCAGCTGTAGGGCCCCCAACACAGCCCTGTTTAACCAGGTCAGAGGAGCACTTTCCTGTGAAGAGAGGCTGAGAGTATGGAGGCTATTCAACCTGGAGAAGAGAAGTCTCTGGGGAGATGTTATTGTGGCCTTTCACTGCATAAAAAGGGCTTAGAAGAAAGATGGAGAAAGACTTTACCAAGGCATGTAGTGACAGCACAAGAAGTAAGAGTTTAAACTGAAGGGGGGTAGATTTAAATGAGATATTAAGAAAGAAGAAAGAGCATACTACTGTCTATCACATATTCTATGGGAAGTTTACAGCAATTAATGTTCCTAGCTCTGAGTTTCAATATTTTCAGAAGATGGTGTTTTTAGCAACACAAGCATGTAGTTTCTTATTTGCTTTTGCTGCTGATCTAAGAAATGGAAGTAGTTAAGTCCTGCTTTCTTTAAAATTGTTTCTGGCAATGTCTTAATGCATCATTTGCTTTCTACAAACAACTGATGATAATGCCTTCAAGAGCAGTAAAAAACATTTTCCAGAACAAGAGTAGATTGTTGTGCAACAATATGGGATTTATTAGCATTCTGTGTCTAGTAAGCAACTATTTCTTTTGAATGAATAGACCAAGGAAAAAAGTACCATAGTTCTCAGCAGTGATAAATTTTTTATTAGCAGATTTTCTGTGGAGATTGTAGGCTGTAGAGAGAATCATACTAATAGACTGAAGAAGTACTAAAAGTACTTTGTGTAGCTATGGAGTACTATTGCTCTGTTCTTTGTGCACATAGTGAAAGGCCCATAGAGAGGAAATATGGGATCAGGCAGACTTAGAAATTATTATCTATATTAATAGGCAGGCTTATAATTAAAGCAACCTGTAGCGGAGGGAAGAGAACATCCCGAATAAGCATAAATACATATTTATATATAGATAAACAATTATGAATACAAAAGTTAGGGTATCCTTAAAAGTTGTCATCCAACTTCAAGGCAAATATTTAGTATGAAATTCTAGAACTGAAGATTTGATTTAAGTTCAAAAACTGATGAGGCAAAACTTATGAAAGATAAACCAGTCAAAGGTTATAAAATTCAAACTACTACATCTTGCTAAAAGAAACCATGAGCTACAAATCACCATAGGTGAGAAAATTTTCAGAAAAGTGCCAGTATTTCCTTTTATTGTCATTTTTTAAGCCTGACTTGTACAGAAGAGGTCATTGCAAGATGTCGAATGAAACACAGATTTCTTTTACCTTTCTGCATATCTCTGTTGTAGCTTTGAAGTCAAACATAGTACAGATCAACACAGAATCCTTAATTCCCAAGACTAACAGAAGTCACATAGTCTTTTATTAACTCTTTTTAAATTATTTTACAAATAAATTCTGGAAATAAATTAGAATGGTAATGAAGCTTGTTAGAAAATAATTTAGTTGCAGTCTGTACAAATGGGAGCTGTTATATTTGATGTCCTAATAAATAATATGCCTTTCTAAGCATATATTACTATATACAGAGACATATGTTAGTGCACCATAGAAGCTGGAAGCTCTGCATTATCTAAGTCAATCTTTGTAAGGGAGGCATTTACACAATGTTACAGTGGTCTTTAATGCTTGCTCAAGCAAGTCCATATCACCTCCTGAACGCTTGCAGAGACAGTGACTGCACCACCTCCCTCTGAAAAATATGCCAATGCCTGAAATTTTTCCAGTGAAAATTTTCCTTCATAATATCTAATCTGGATCTCTGGTAACTTAAGGCTATTTGTTTTCATCCTTTCACTTGAGACATGGCAGAAGAGATGGACTCCCACCTGGCTACAACCTCCTTTTAGGTAGTTGTAGAGAGTGATAAGTTCTCCCCTGAGACTACTCTTCCCCAAGCTAAACAACCTCAGCCACTCCTCACAAGATTTGTGCTCCAGATCGTCACCAGCTTTGTTGCCCTTCCAACACTTCAGTGTCTTTTTCAAAGTGAGTGGCCCAAGACTGAGCACTGAAATTTGAAGTGTGCCAAGTACAGGGTCTTCCCTCAAGGACAATCACTCCCCTCAGCCTGCTGGCAGCACCACTCCTGACACAGGCCAGGTTCCCATTGGCCTTCTTCCCTACCTGGAGACAGCACTGGCTCATGTTCAGCTGGCCGGCATCCCCAACCCCTCTTTGCTGAGCAGCTCTCAAGTCACTCTGACTCAAGCCCATAGCACTGCCTGGGGTTGTTGTGACCCAAGCACAGGACTTGGCACTTTGCATTGGTGAACCTTATATAGTTGTCCACAGCCCACTGATCCAAGCTTCCCAGGGTTCTTTGTAGAGCCTTCCTACCCTCTTAATATGGTGTCATCTGTAAACTTACTGAGGATGCACTCAAACCCCTCCTCCAGATCATTGTTGCAGATATTAAATGGAACCAGCTCAATCCTGAGCCCTGGGGAACACCACTGGTGACCAGCCACAAATTAGATTTAGTTTCATTCACTGCCACGCTCTGGACCTGGCCATTCAATCAGCTTTCATCTGGTGAAGACTACTTCCATCCAAGCCATGAACATCCAGTTTCTTAAGGAAAATTCTGTGGGAGAAAGTGGCAAACACTTTATTGAATACTAGACAGACATCCACTGCCATTCCCTCATCCTAAGTGAAGAGCATTTGTCTGCATACAGTTAGATAAATCAATTTACTTTAGGGCTACACATCTATCAGCCAGTTATACTACTGGCAGAAGTAGACAGGTGTTTGAGAAACCTTACTGAATGATCAGTAAATGTAAGCAAGAAGTAGTAAAGGTCATGCATTTGCAGTAGTGCACTTCGCTCAGAAAAAAATAAAATTTAGCTTTTCTGACAAAATTTTCTCTTTTACAAGACTAAAATGTTGACACATTAAAAATGTTCAAATAAAATTAAAGACATTTCAATCAGAAGAATGTTTCACTGGGTTCCCAACCACTTCCAAGATCAGCAACATCTTCCCTTGCAGTTGAGAAGTCTTAACTTCTGGAATCAGCTCATGTCTGGAGCACCACAGCTCCACGGAGTCCAGCACTTTTGCCTTGGTGAAGAGTAGATATCCAGCACTTGAGCTGGCTCTCTCAAGGAGTGTTTGCTATCTGTGTATAGTGTTTCACTGTGCTGTGCAGCAATTCCATTGCCTATTAAATCTCTGAAACTAATTTGATCCCTTTTTCTTGTGACCAGCATGAAAGCATGCTGTGTTCCAAGATCCTTTTGATTAGTTTTTCCATACAAGAGCTTATGACAAAATTACACTTGCAGAATTTGAGCTTTTAAAATATTTCTTTTCTTGGAATATATTCTAATCAAAGAACATTCTACTTTTGCTCCATTTCTGTGCTGAGGCATTTAAGATCAAAGAACAATGGTCCTGGTGTAGCTTTCTGAGCTGCATGACACCTACTGGTAGAAGACATTTGAACTAAATATGTTCTCAAGCTTGCAAATTCAACCCCTGAAGTCATGTGCTCAGGTCCTGAACAAAAACTAGAAAGTCAACATAAACTATATTTTATATAACTGATGACACAATTATATATTTTTAATATTTCAACTTATAAACAGATTTATGACAATGAAGGGATTCCTACTGTGTGTTCTAATTTTCTCACAGGAAAACCTTTCAACTTTTGATGCGTGGTATCTGGATGAAAGAAGATGCTGTGTTTTACAATTTAGTGTAAGTTAAAAAAATTTCTTACATTCATGAGGAAATTCAATTTTGTTGGGAAAGAAAAATCAAGAATGAGGTTCACCTGAGATAAACATTAACATCCTTACTTGTCTTTCAAACAAACTTTCCCTCTTCCTTTGTAGCCTTGTAGGCATATTTGTTTTCTCTAGATAATTTTATTTCAATTACATATGTACTAAAGCTTAAATTCATACTATGGGGCAAAAGGTAATCTAGGATAAAGAAACAGGATAAATATACTGCAAAAATTAAGCATTGGTCTGGAAAGTTCTATTGTCACAAAGGAGATGAACATAATTACTTTTGTGTCTAAATTGAAACATCCTTCCTCAAATGAACATGCACAATTTATCATCTTGTAATTAGTTAAATATTCTGCACTCCTTGCTTCCTTATCCTGCTGCTATAAGATATGTATATAGGTTATGCTGTCCTTCAGATTTTCAGGGTTTTATCCCCTCTAGATTTTTCAGTATCCCCGGAAGAAAAATCCTTAGACATACATATAGTTTTATATGGAACATAGCAGCTTACAGCTCATACAGAATCTCTAAGTCTAATTTTGTCTTTCTGCTAGGTGGTATAAGATGTTTAAAGCCACGCACATCAAATCGGATCCTGGAGTAAACCTGTATATAACATATCTAATTTCTCTACAGAGGCAAAACCAAGCCTGACTCCTCTCAGAAGAACGTTTCACCCTAAGAACTATGTCATAAGATGCTATGTCCCTGCCACGGGTCAGTGTATAGTCTGAGCCAAGAAACTTCACAGAGAATTTCAAAATGGTTTCAGAAAATTATTTGTTTAAAAAAAATTTGTGTGTCACAGACCTGTCTAGAAATTAAAACTTGCTTTTAGGCTTAAGGCAAAAAAAGACTTTCAAGGCAGTGATTACTAGAAGTGCACCATAGCACTGCCTTCTCTAGAATGACAGCATGTAATTAGTATTATTACTTAATAATCATATTTTTGATGAGGCCTTTAAGGGATAGTCTAGTTTTACCTCTCATATCTCTTACAACAGGGTCTAATAGAAAAGCACAAGGACTGAGATTCCTTTGACATGATTGTTGCAATTCCTCGAGATGGACGAAGGCCCATGGCTAGAAACTATGCTAAGTGTTCTGAAAACAGAGTAAATAGGTTTTCTAGTTCTATAGTGATTGTAATTTGAGTGTGTGTGTGTGTGTGTGTATGTGTGTGTGTGTGTGTGTGTAAGGTCTCGGAAGGTGACAAGACACGTTACCAGATACAAAAAGAAAGCAAGGAATCAGTAAGGCAGTGTTGGCTCTCCTGGACAATGTCCAAGTATGGGAAAGATGAACTAGACTGAGCAAATCATTTTCAGATATCTTCTATTCCTAAAAGAGAAGAGTTTTAAAGAGGAATTTTTAAGAAGAAATTTGGATTTTATGCATGTTTACAGGAAATTACTCCCAAGAGTAAAAAGCAGCAAATAAATGTTTAAAAAATCTATCAGTGGTAATGGGAACAAAGTTTAATGATCAGCTGAAAGAAGATATTGAGTTACTAAAACTTAAAAAAGAAAGTTGCAAGAATAAAAATCTCTGTCTCATTTTAATTACAGAGGCCATCAGAATATGCTAGAGGCCATAAAGAGGATGAAGACAGTGTTTGGATCCAAAAGAATCACAGAATCAACTCGTTTGGAAACAACCTTTGAGATCATTAAGTCCATCACAACAACTAGACCACGGCCCTGAATTCCACATCCAGTCTTTTCTTAAATACCTTCAGGGACAGTGACTCTGCCATCTGCCTGTGCAGCCCATTCCAATGTCTAATCACCATTTCTGTGAAGAACTTCTTGCTAATGCCCAATCTAAAAAACCACTGGTGGAGCTTTAGAATGTGTGCTCTTGTCTTATCGCTGGCTGCCTGGGAGAAGAGACCAAGCCTCCCCTGGCTACAGCGTCCCTTGAGGGAGATGCACAGAGCAATTGGGTCTTCCCTGAGCCTCTTCTCCAGGTTAAACATCCCCAGCTCCTCACTGGATTGGTGTTCCACACCCTCCACCAGCCCTGTTGCCCTTCTCTGGGCACCCAGCACCTCAACATCCTTCCTAAGCTGAGGAGCCCAGCACTAGACACAGCACTCAAGGTGCTGAGTACCAGGGAACAGTCACTGCCCTGCTCCTGCTGCCCACACTATTCCAGATCCTGATGCCATTGGCCTTCTTGGCCACCTGGGCACACGCTGGCTCGTGTCCAGCTGCTGTCAATCAGGACCCCCAGGTCCTTTTCTGCCTGGCTGGTGTACAGCCACTCTGTCCTCAGCCTGTAGTGCTGCATGGGGTTGTTGTGGCCAAAGTACAGGACACAGCACTTGATCTTGTTGAACCTCTTATCATTGGATTCATTCCATGGATCCAACCTGTCTGAGGCCCTCTGCAGAGCCCTCCTACCCTCCAGCAGATCAACACACGCACCCAACTTGGTGCTGTCTGTGGAATTCCTAATGGTAGACTCAATTCCCTCATCCAGTTCATCAATAAAGATATTAAACAGGACTAGGCCCAAAGCTGATCCCTAGGGGACACCAATAGTGACTGGCCACCAACGGCATGCAACACAATTCACACCAGAGGAATCATATGAGTATGCAAATCTTTTACCAAAGCAATCTTCCCCAACATTAGGAAGACAATAGATTCCAAAATAGTGCTGGTGAAATACTGAAGCATGTTCTTCTATTCATGCACTTCTTTTCACAATAATGCATTATAGTGCAAGTAGGTTCACTTGAGATTTGTATGTGTAGTACATTGGTTCTGCCTTCTCCTCACCTTCTGTACTGTGCTGTAACCCACAAAGTTCAATTTAAATGAAGTATAAGTGTCGCTGTTGGAATGCGCACAAGTAATAAAATACACAATTTCATATCTGGAATTATGTGTAAAACCTTCTCCAAAAGCCCCATCTCCGTTCCAGTAAATATCTGGTGTATTTAAACACTGGCTTTTAAAAAGAGACTGGAACCAGGTCTTTCTTCTTCATCTCTTTATTCTTCTTTTCACAAGTCACATTTCAAACCACCCCCCTTACATTTGTGAACACTGTTTAAAACCTCTGAGAAGACCTGAATCTAGGCCAGAAACCCGAGCCAATATTTCTGAAGCTGGAGGGAGATTTGCTCAATTATGCAGGAGCTGTAGGCTCCTCCAAACCTTCTCAAATACCAAATTCTGTAACAGAAAGGCAACAGATGGAATGGTGTGCAAGGATAGTTTGATTGGAAGGTGATAAGCCAGAAAACAGCAGCTTGGCATTTGGAAGATGTTAGGGGGAAGATAAGAAGATGATTATAGACTTCCAGGGAATATAAACACTGTGTGAAAATATAGGATAGTTGGCTGGGAGCATGATCAGTAACTAAGAAAGGACAGCAGCTGGCTAATCACAGATGAGAGAGGACTGGCCTGGGAACTGCTTGTGCAGTTAATCACCATACTGACCTAAATCATGGCACGATCCAGAAGTGATGAAAGACAGCCTGAAAAATGCTGCCAGCTCACCAAATCTAGGTGCCTTTTGTCTATGCTCTAGTTTCCTTAGGCTCATGAATGAGTCAGGGAGAGTTAGGAGACCCCAGATAGCTCTACACTGAAGTTATAGGGTTGTAGCATGGAGTGAAAAATATTAAACATTTCAAAAGGATCACAGAGTAAGATTGGAAAAGGAAGAAACATCCAACCAGTACAAAACAAAGAGTATAAATTGTAAAAACATTGTTTTAAGTAATTTAAAACAGAAAAATATAAATAAAGTAACTTTTAGGTTATTGTCTTTGCTGCACATGATGTTACTTTTGCATAATTTAATTTATGTTAATCCTAGATGGAGTAAATTTTCAGGATCCTTTGTTTCTATAGCTATTTTTGCAAGTTTACATTTTATAAGAAATGTTATAGGAAATTTTTAAAGTCATAAAATATATACTCTGAGATTCTTACTGAAAAATGTATTACTTTTTGCTTTAACATTACAGTTTAAAATACTATTATTTATACAGGAATGGAATAGATTTCCCTCCCCGATATATCTAATGTTGTAGGATCCTCACCCATGATTTGAGCTTTCTAGCTGTTCAGCAAAGTAAATAATAGTGAATTCTTTTGACTAGTTTTATTCAAAATAAACAATGTGTAATACACAATAACTGCAACTTCTGTCAGCTGCTTGGATTGTCACAGCAACTGAATGGTAAAACCAAAATATTATAATAACAAACAAATGTAATGCACTATCTAGATTGTCCTATTTTTGGTAGAAAGATGATTTTAAAAGATATATATGTAATTAAACTCTTACCACATAGCTTAGTTTCACAAACTCTGCTGAAAAGAATGCATCAACTCAGAACACTTGTGGCCAGATTTCAAATTCCTGTATTCATGTACTGAGCCCAGTAACCAGCACAGAAGAAATAATATTTCAAATGGAATATAATGTGAGTTGCATTTTGAACTTATGGTCAGTTCTGGAATTATGTTCTCTGCAATTGAATCAGCATGAATTTTGTTTTCAGAAGAGAGAAAGGTGTTTCATAAGAAGCAGCTACAAAGCTATTTCATAAATAACTGAAAACTAAGGTGATAATTTTTTAACATTGTTAAAAAGCTAAAAATTATATATTCCAAAAAGCAAAACATTTAGGAAGGAGTCTACTATTTTTTCCGTAATTCATAGGACTGAAATGATTAGCTTGAAGCCATTTGAAAGAGACAAGAGATCTGATGGCAAGTGAGTAATCCCTCTCTCCATAAAGACAGGGAACTTCTAATTTGCTATAGTGAGAAGATATTTATTTGAAAACAAAAGCTTGTGGTTGTAATAAATTGTATCTCATCAGAATTCAATGCCATGAAAAAAATACATGCTTCTTTCTGTGGTTTTTGCAGAAGACATGGAGAATGTAACCAAAGAATAGCTGATGTACATTATTCATCATAACCTACCTTCTTAGTTAAAGTAGATGGAATGAAGAGGTGAAAATAGAGGCTAATTCCTATTTTCCATTAAAGAAGATAAGTAATACTTCACAGTGGTTGCCAACATGTTCTGTCTCAATTGCATTCCAAACAGCTCTCAAAAAGTACAAAGAATGTTGAAGTGTTTTGCTGTCTGAACGAAATATGTGCTTTTGACTGGAACTGAGGCAGAAATTCTTCATTTTTTTTACTTCTGTCCATTTTTCACACAGCAATCTGTTTATTTGAGGGTTTTTAGCCTTCATATTTTTCAATGTTTCCAATTAATTATACACCACTTATTGTCTTTAAGAAAAATTGTGTAAAGCTCTCTTAAGTTTCAAATCACAGCATCCCTAGTGAACAGAGTTAATCTAATTCGGCAGTTTTAGGAAACACTTTTTTATGCTTATTCTTTCACTACTAAGTTTGATGATTAAGGGAAACTACTCTGAGCATACCTAAGAAGGATAATTTTAGAATTTCAGAATGGAAAGCATAACTTTCAAGGATAAGATACATTAGTTTCTAACTTTGAGTTTTGGTTTATAATTGTAATGGCAAGATATCCTGAGCTCTTATATAATTATTGCGTTCATTCTCATACTTCATTCTTGACTTCATTTGTGAGTGCAACCATTCCATCTGTTTTCAGAGAGAATGTCTGAACTCAGAATTAGGTAAAATATGTTTTCTGTGTTATGCAGATGATATCATTTCTCTGGCCTTAAGAACTGTAACAATGAGGTTAGGAGAATAAAACAATATTAACTTCATGGTCCTTCACCACAGTTAAATTTTTTTAAAATACCTTTTGGCTCCGGGGAAAACATCTAAAAATCTGTTTCTTATGAAACTGTTAAATCAGTGGAAAAATAGACATAAAATGACATTTCAAATTCATCATAAGTTCCTTCCTTAAAAAGGAAGAAGTTGTTGTGCAATGGGACTTAAAAGGCTGCATCAGGCTGATAACACATTTCTGTTGGGATATGTTCACGATAATTACATATTTACATTGCAGCATATTACCATTAAATCCCCCTGTACAAAGGAACAGATTTCAGTAGATTAAATAGTGGTAAAAATTATATGGAAAAGGGAAGAAATTAACTATTAACTCCTGGGTGACCCAACCAGAACAAAATGGGGATTTTTCAGTTATACCCTGGATTTGTTGAACAGGTTGACTGCTGATAATGATGCAGACCAGCAGATAATTAAAAACATGTTTATTGGGAAAAAATCCTGGTGCTGATATGAATTGATGGATACTGATGGCTAGCCCCTTTCCTTCGTGTTAATAAGCTGGGTGAAAAGAAAGAAGGTGGTGAAATGTTGACTGTCTCTGCAGTCTGTTTTGTTTTCTGTGTTGCTTTTATCTTGCTGTATTTGTGACTGGAACTGCCTTTGGGTTCAGTTTGAGGAAAACAAAAGATAAAATTAAATTCCTGTATCGCCTTGTGACTTTCAGAGAGGGCTCTTTTCTGACATCCAGAGAGATGTTTGTGTGAAAGCCTCTGCCTAAAAGTCAGAGACACAGATTGCAAAATCACATTTTTGGACAGAATCTGACATGCCTTTTCTCCCAGAATACTTCAACAGAAAATCTCTGGATGCAAGACTGTATATAAAGCAAAGAAGTCACTCACTCAATAAACAAGTGCCGAAATGAAGTGGGTGATAGGTAAGAAGAGAGAATTCTCCAATAAAAGTGATTTTACACAAGTTTTAGTAAAAAGTTAAATTACCTGATAAAAAATATCAGAAAAATAATAGCTTGTTTAAAGAACTCCCAAATTCTCAGCTAGATGAAACAATTTTTGCCACAGAGGTCAGTTGGTGCCAAATTGCAACACTGATGTTTAGAATCATATGATTTATGTGCTCATTGCCAGAAGACCAAGGCAGGTAGAAGCATAGAGCTGGAGTGACACCAGTAAGATGAGCATACTCCCTTCTCCACTCAATGTCACTTAACAAGGAGATGGGGATGACAGCCCAAAAATGCTATGAGCAGTGAATGAACAGGAAAAGCATGTAGCTATGCAGAAAAAAAGTGCACTCATCACAGTGAAAACAAAAGAAATACAGTTTTAAAGAAGGAAATACTCTTTACAAATAAGCAACAAAAACTATCTGCTCACAGATCTTCTAATTTGTACCTGGGAAAACATCTTCCCGAAGAAAGTATGTATCTAAGAGCATAAAAAGTAAACCAAATTCCTGGTATTGGAAAATGACAAAAATATAGATGCTGACTAATCCAACTTAAACAAATGAGCAATGATGTGAGCTAGGTGAGTCTTCAAAGCCCTGCATTTTGGATTCCTGCGAAGAAGGGAAACCCTGCATCTGATTGAAATCTTTCTCACTGCATATGGAATCATTAGAGCAAATTATCACAGGATTTGAAATCTTGTCCTGGCAAGACGTATTCTCTGCTGGTGGCGAGCCTTTGGAATTTTCCAGCACTTTTAGCCAAGATCTGCAGGCAGTTAAAGTTTTCAAAAATTCAAAATTTTCTTTACTGTTTTAACCCTGTATCAAGTACAGAGCAGGAGTGACTTATAGAACTAGTGTTGTCAGGGGCATTTGCAGTTAAAACATTATATTCCTGAAAATTCAGAAGAAAACATAAAGATAATATTACAAAAAAATAAACAGAGCTGGGCTCCAGTTTAAATGGGCATGTGTGGAAACAGTTGAAAACATTAGTGTTCTAACAAAAAATGTGTGCAGCCAAGTGTGAGAGTAAAAGCCTATCTTTGCTACATCTTCCTGTCTCTCTTTGGAGACAAAAAAATCCTAGATGCCCCTGTATGAAAGGCAACCATTAAACCTAAACCCTGACTTTTACAACACCTTCTTGGTGACATATTTCACAGAATATTTACCTTGAGCTAGATGCAGTCTAACAGTGGATCCATCTTAGATACATACTGTCTTATTAAGTCTTTCTTCTACATTGCTAGCCTTCAGCACAACCTAATGAATTTTAACTGAGAAAGGGTAGAATTTGTCCCTAGCTGGGCTAGCAAAATATGCCCCAAAACTCATTAATCCATTTTTCCTCATTTCTCCAAACTCTGTGGTAAAAAAATGTTTTGTCATAAAACTATTTTTAAAGTACATCTCTACATTGTTAGCCATGAAATTAGCAACAGTTTAAACCAGCTGCTGGGTGACTGGAACAAAGTTTCCCTTATGTCTTTCATTTCTGGCTGCTGATGGGTTTCTCAGACAAATTTAATCTAAGAAGAAATTGTATTTTTATGTAGCAATTTTGTCCATCAGTGGCTTAACTATTTATCTTCTGTGCTTGAAACATGGTGCATTATTTATAGACATACCATAAAGAACATAAAGACAAATAGCATATGTGTCTAACAGCCTGTATAGACATAAATTCATAGAGCTTGGTAGGGACCTCTGGAAGTTTTCTGGTCCTACCTCTTGCTCAAAGCAAGGGTAATTTTTTCAGGTTGCCCAAGATTTGGACCAGCCAGAAATGGAATTGTATGTGTTTTTCTTCTAGTTTTGCAGAAGACCACATTAGATCTTGAAAAAGAGCCCACTGAGTTGCAGAATCCTTAGTCAGCAGACCATGATGGATTCAGGAAAAATTGATCAGAATACATACATTATATGAGAAATATTTGGATAGTTGTGATAAGTTCAGATTGTATTAACGCCTTGGACTGTTAAAAGGTGACACTTTCTCTTTTGTATAAAAGCTTAAATTTCAAATATTAAGAAATTATTAAAGTTTGGAAAGATTGGGGTGGGATATCAAGTTATGAAATATTAAAAGATGAATGCCCAGAATGTCAGAGGCAAAAGCACTTAAAAAGTTACACTCCTGTCTCACTGCTGAATGTGAGAAATTGACTGTTGGCCACAAAGATCTGACATCTAAGCATTCATACGCAGCACCTGTGACCTTCTCTGTTAATGTCTTTCCTGAGTTAAAAGAAAATCTCATTAAAGGAGCACTTTTCTCAAGAATAATCTCTGAAAGCTGCTGTCTCCTTGAAATATTGGTGTATTTCAAGTGCTGGTAAGTCAGAGGAGGGATGAAGTGTTAGCAGTGAGAAGGGGACACTGAGCAATGACTCTGGGGTAAATGAAGGACCAGAGGAACACTGTGGTGATTGCCATCAGGAGAATGTTCATTCAGGCAGAGATGGAGGTGTGAAGAGACAGGAACTGCATAGTTTTTTACATACTGTTCATGCTATTTAGGCTTTAAAGGTGTTTTCTAACTTATTTTTCAGTCACAGAGAAGTTTTAGTATGAAAAGGCACAGAAAGAATCCTCCAGTTACTGTTAAGTATTACAGTCTACATTCCTTTTCTAGATGCTGAAAGGTATCAAAATGTTAAAGGTTATTAAAAGTTGTACCGCTGTATCTGTCAAGAGCCTCTTAACATTAAATATTAAAAGAAGATGTTGCTTTTCCTTGTCATTGGATATTTTTGCTAAATATTTTATCAAAGTAAATTTTTTCCATTAGTAGTGAACATTGCATTCTTATCAAAAAAAGCACAAATTCTTACAAGATTAAAAGTTAACTATATTTCTTTAGATGATCTTTACTTCTTAGCACATTAAAGATTTACTAAAAGCTTTGGTTTTTATTCATTGTGAAGTGCAGTACATCCCAACCTACATTGCAGGATAAAATATTTTTCTTTAGAAGATATTTTTTCACATATTTTGTAGTATTCTATATGGAATATTAAGGAAAGTTGAGATTTATCTAGCCTCTTCTGTTACTGAACGGTTTTATGACACAAGATAGTCACTGTAATTGCTTACATTTGAGCTAATTACTGTGGTGACAGTAATTGCAGACTTATTGCAGAGAGTATTGTATATTTTTATGAGTAGTCAAAGAAAAAATACGGTATTTTTATAGACAATCATGACAAAAGAAATTTATTAGAGTGTATATATTTTTGTAGAGTATTTGAAATAGTCATGACTCTACTACTTGCAACTGGATTTAATAAATTGTCTTACAGTATTGTGAAACTTGCAAATAAAACTGCTTAATGATAGCTCAGTCATGTGATGTTTTACCCATTATGAGAGCATAAGAGGAAAACTTTCCATTTTTTTCTCGTTACATCTTTTTGTTCTATAATTTTATTTCAGGGATTTTTCATAATTCAGCCAAAAATGTGCCTTTGTTCTGCATTGCACTCTGTAAATTACATGAAGTTACAGTGGATTATAGTATTCCCCAAATGTCCCAAAGTGTCAATGGAGATGACACAAGAGCAGTAAAGGAGAAGTACAGATCACAGAGAAAGTAGAATTTTTTCAAATTTTGTGAAAGTTGGTTGCCTGTATTTTAAGAGAGCAGCAGAATGAGAGGCAGTCACAGGAAGACTGTCAATTAACTGAGTTGTGGAAGCACCAACCAGAGAAAGAACTAGAAATTTAAAAAAAGTGGACAGATAATAATTGGGCATAACATGAAGGTGAGTTAAGACTGATGTGAACAAATTGGAAAGGAAACATTAAAAAAATAGATCAAATAATAAACACAGTATATAAACAGAAAAGCTGATCTTCTGCTTTAATTGTTTTTATTTCACTTTGAAAATACATTCATGATGTCATAAGAGATCATTGATTTGTTTATGGATCTGGCATGTAAAAACTCTGAGGGATTGATTGCAAAAAATGGTTTTGTTAGTCAGCTACTATATTAATAAGAACAAATAGAAGCACTCCTTTAAGATGTACTAAATAACTATAACTCTTATGTTAGACAAAATTCAAAATTGCCATCTAGAAAAATTCCAAAAATTTACATATCCACTGACCCCAATACAACTTCCTTACATGAACAAAAAAACCCCACAACTATTGCTTTTGGGTTTTTTTGTTTTATGTGGTTTTTTTTCTGAATCTGCCAAGTATTCTAAAAACTTTACAGCCATCATGAGCATAATGTAACCTTCAGACAATATCAAGCAGCTCCTTGCATTTTTCCAGCCCCTTGAAGAGTTAGCTTTTGAATTTAGGGTTGTTTTTAATTTATAAATTCTTTCTTACTCTGCTCTGTGGGTCCCTGTTCCTGGAATAACTGGCTTCTCAGTGATTTATGTGTCTTTCTCTTTTTCTGTGTTATAGCATTTGTTCTTGATTCAGGCAGTTTTAAGATCACCTGTAGTAAAATTAAGATTTCAATTCCCTGTAGAAGGTCTACAATATGCAAAAAATTTGCCTAATCATCTGAACATAGTTTATTATACAATTTAAGTAATAGAGAATGCATGAAAGTTTAACTTTGATTTTTATGTATGAAACTTTGTCCTTTTTTTACTGTTTTTCTCCTAAGAACAAAAATATATTTCTAAATACATAAATCACTAAAAATAATATGAGGATTTGGAAAAGAAAGGCAAGGGCTAAAGAAGACTACAAAGATGCAGTAATCTTTGGCTGGAATTCTATTGGTGGTAACCTTACAAAAAATAAATATGATAAAATGTGTTTAATATATTAATACATATAAAATGTATTTAATATAAATGCTATAGCAGAGTATATAATTTTCTTTTTAAATCTCACATTTTGAGCAAACTCTCAGGATGGCTACACACCTTCATAGTCACTGTTTTCTTCAGAAATGTAAGGGGTAGTCCTAAGGAAGGAAGGTAAACAAAACCTACTATAATTCATACTGTCTGTCAGCAAATGTGCTTACAAGACAGACTGCACTTTGTACGTGGAAGGGATCATGCCAATCTCCTGCATTTTTCTATTCACACTTCCTTTAGATTTTTCTGATATCTTACTGACCTCTTCTAAAATGCCAAGTGTTAGTATGCCAGATTGGATTGTCCTGTAAGCACTTCATTAATTTGAGTTAAATTGTCTTGTGATGATGACTTACCACAGGATTTTCTCTACTTTCAAAGTACTTTTGTTTTGTAACTTAATCATGTTCTGATGAAAATAGAAATTCAATGAGTTATGAAGTCATAAAAATACATAAAGCTTTAGGAAGAAAACTTTACTTATTCTTAGACAGCTGAAGAACAGAAAGAAACCCCAGCTAAATAAGTTACTGTCTGTAAGTTACACACCCCTTCTGAATATGCATAGTCATGAACACCTTGTTGTCAATTCAACACAGTTCAGTCTGTAAAGGATGACACTACAGTATGTGGTAAACCTCAGGATACAAACTGTGGACACAAACATCACGAAACCTTGCTTGGCTAATAACAACAGCTTAGGAATGCCTCCACTGAATTGATGGGCATGCAGTAGGAAATCCAACAGGTCTAATTTCTACTTTCTTGCCATAATAAACACTAAAAATTATTTCATCCATTTCTCATTTAGCAGAGAGAAAAATCTACCTAATGTAAACAAGGCAAGCAAACCCACATTTTAAACAACATGCTGCAGCACTGGCTTTGAGGCTTACTGTCATTCTACAAAAGTTTTCTACCCATGTAAAGAATAGCACCCTAAATAACCAACGATAATCCCACACTCAATTTCCTACATATTAAGTTTACTAAGGTCTGTACATTTCAATTTAAAAACCCCAAATGACAGTAAATATTACTTGGGGATTTGTTTCAAAACCGAACAGTCTGTACAATAAAAAATATAATAAACCAGAACGTTTTTAACTGCACAGATATCAAAATTCTATTAAAACAGGTTCTGTTTTAGACAAGATATTTCTTCAGAAACATAAAATCTCATAGTATCTGCTGAATTTTTCACATTTCATCTAGTGAATGATCTGTTGATATCTCTACACATCAGTAAATCTCTGGTTAAGCGTGTACAGTTTACTTGTAAACAATGACCCTGGGATTCAACATGACACAGCACTTTTACTGAGTAAAGTATAACAAATTTTAAGTACAATTTCAAGTCAGAGCTTAAATATTGCTGTTTCTTTTTATTCACATTAAACTAATCAGACTTGTACAGGGTTATGTGTTGCAGTACATGTTTTGTTGATTATTTATGTATTCTTATACTGTTCATCTGTTCTTACAGTTACATGTTATGGTTCTAGGTTCCCCCTATGTTCCCTCCATTTGGTCCCTTCCCAAGCTGTTTACCACTTTTCTGGCAAAAGACAGTTTTCTGTCAATCGCCCAGCTGCCACTCCCCTGTTCTCCCTTGTTTCGTCTCTCCCCTCCCCTTGTTCTAGCCCTTTCCCTGTCAATCCTTCCCTAGTCCAACCCAAGCCCATCACACTCCCCTCATGTGGCTGGCACCCACCCGGCATGCTTCTTTGTTTCCCCCTTCTTGGTTGATGTATTGTATCCTTCCCCCAGTTCTGTTATAAAACCCCCTGCACCAAGGTGCTCCCCTGTTCTTCTGCCTCTGTCCATTCCTGGGAATAATCTCCTTGGAACACAACCAGGAGGCTTCTCCCTTGTCTTTGTCCCACTCCTCGGTGTGACACCAGCTAACTGGAGAATGTCCCGGTAGGTTCTGGCTGCACGCAGGGTCGTGCAGCTTCCCAGGGCCAGCCCACTCCTGACCGCCGGGTCTGGAGCTAGCCAGGGCTGGGCATTCGCGGACGTAGCGCATCACTTATGCAGTAGCTGAGGGCATGGCGCCTGAGGCCACGTGAACATGTCTAGTTTGTTATTCTATACATCATTAAAAGTAGAAGAAGTAAGGGATTCTTACTTCCAAGAAGGGTGGCAGGAGTGCAATACTGTCAGGAAGAAAAAGGTGGCGCAGGAAGAGGCTGTTGCTGTTTTGTTCGTTGTCTCGCGGATCAGGTGGCACCGCGTAGGTCTGTTGGTGAGTATTGTTTGAAAACACATCACTCTTTTTTTGCACTTTTCTTGGTGTTATTGTTGCTGTTACTGTTTGTTTTCTCATTGCTGTTTTCAGTAAGTTGTATCTCAGCCTGAGTTCTCTGCCTTTTTTGTCTCTCATTGAGGCAGCAGGGGGAAAAGAGGAACTCACAGTTTTCCTTTTAATGGGAGCACTATGTTAGGGAATGCCAGTCCTAAACTACAGCACGTATACATATTATTATGATCTTAAGCCATGAATATTTTCATGGTAGACACATTAAAGTGTACCCTTCCTCCATTTTCCTTCCTTTCCTCCTTTCCTTTTAATTGTTGTTTTTCCTTTCTTGTCTTCCTAAGCATCATTGCAAGCCTCTCACAAATACGGAAATGCAGCAAGGTTGTTATTTTCTCCTTTGCCTCATCACTGCAAGATGAGGTGGTTGAAAGTGTACAAAAAGAGGACAGGACTCAGATTGCCTCTTTTTCTCTTTTTTCTTTTTCCTAGTGCTATAATCCCATCTGGCAAACAGAGACAGCTTCACTTGTGCAACTTCTGAAAAGGGTGAAAGCCTCAAAAAAACCCAAAGCTAGCACTGAATGGCTGTTGCAGACAGACATCAAGAATATCCCGAAGAAAAATCTGAAGTCATTGAAGACACTTATGGGACAAAGAAAATGAATTAAGGACCAGATTGGGGAAAAACAAGATTTTCCATTCCACAATTTTTTCCATACTTTTTATATGTTACACTGTTTCAAATCAAACAAGAAACATTTTTAAAAGTCCTCCAAAGCAAGCTAAAACAAAAAATTTCCAGGTACATAAAATCAACGCATTTGGATTGTATTGAAACTTTTAATTCAGTTTTTATGATTTTAAATCAATTTTAGACCTACACCTATAGCCTTCAGTTTTTGAAATATGTTTAACTGGAAAAAAAAATTGAAAACATATCAGATTTACAAAATGATAAAAAATTACATTATTTGTGCAAGAAAAAAATTGAAATATTTCTGATCATTTCTATTCTGATGTATTATAAACAGCTACTTATGTCAGTAGAACAGAAAAGATCTTCAGCTGATTATTTTGTTATTCAGTATACAAAGACTTATTTTTCCACATGGACTGAGTCTCTCAAGAAAACATTTTGCATACAGTAGTGTTGGAACATATGCTCTAATAATGAAGTACTACACCTTTTCCTTGAGTGTGTGTAAGTAGAAGTGACTGACATATGATGGACTAGGGCAAAAAGAAAGCTTCCCTTATACATCCTCAGCATTACACAGATTTTTTTTTTCTCTTCCACATCTCACTTGCAACAGTGTCTGATTCCATTAACATAGGAATAACTGTACGTGTCAAACCATATGTTCCATTTTTCAAATGAAAAAATGGCCAAGATTAATAGCAAAAAAACATAAATTTAAAAACTACATAAATTTAGAAGTTAAATGTCAGAATGAGGAATCAAATTTCATTTTCTGGCATTTTTTTTTTAATCATTTGCTTTTAACTGTCTTGCAAACTGTGAAATCAAAATGCTTGCATCTTTGGAGTTTATGCCTATGAAAAAAGCTGAAATAAAGAAATAAGAATTTCAATGAAGAAATACATCTGATCAGTCTGTCAACCAACCTATTAATCCCGTGTACTCGGGTGGGACCTCAGGTGTGCCTCCAGTTCCTGAAATGGGCATATGTCTTATCTGTGACCTAATTGCATTAGAAGTTAAGATTGAGGTGCATGGGTCTTCCCTTCTTTATCATATCTGAGTTTCCATGGGGGTAAAGTAAAGCTGTGCACACCAGAAATCAGACATGCCCTGCTTCGACAAGTTCTCTGATCTGATTAATCTGAGGCACAGGATGGGCAGGCTTGACTGACAAAACCTGTCCCAATCAAACTTATTGATTGTTTTGGCTTAAATGTGATTAGTATAATCTGCCAAACTGACTACCATACTATAGCCAAATTTGAAAAGAAAGGGAACACTCTGGCTTCTTCGCATAATTTCTGCATTATGCTCATTAGACATAGTTTGTAGTAAGGGTTTCTTACTATTTTAGAATTATTTATATAGAAAATTTTATAGAAATTATATAGAAAATAGAAATTATATAGAAAAATAAGAATTATTACTGTATAACATTCTGTTTTTACACTGAGAGTAAAATGACATTTGCCCATCACAGGAGAGCTGCTTAGCTCAAGATGCCGCAAATATATTGCTCCATGTAACCCATGTGCCCTGTTCCAAAGCATCTAATCCACTTCATCCTAATCTTGTATAATGACTTCAGGAACACTTTGACTAAGCAAGGATTAGAAGTCTTTAAGCACAGTATTCTAAGTGAAAGACATGCCTAAACAAGGGGATTTGGCAGAGGGGAATTCAGAAATTCCCTGAGTAAAGAACTACCTTTATTAGGACAAAACAACTAACAAGTTTTGACATATAATTTGCTTCCTCTTTGATTTTCTCTAGCAACAGAAACAAACTAGAACTGAGGTCTTAAAATCTGAGTTGGGATTTTGAAAAATGAAAGGACATGGAAGACTTCTTTATATCCTTCATTATTCTTTAGTTTTTACATTTGGAAATACTGAACATCTACTCTGCTAACATTTTGTTTCATTGACTGAATTTTATTTAAGTGTCATCTGTAAAACTGGTATGTTAATCTGATTAACTCTTAGATGCCCAAATGATTCTGTGCATACTCATACTTCTAAATGTGCCCATAAATTGAGGTACTGGATGCCAAATTTTAGCCCACAGGAAATCCTGTGTTGAACCTTAACAGCAGATTGCAGTGGTGTGGTTGTGTCTGGAACAGCACTATGAGTGTTGACACCATTCTCTCCTTGGAGGTTGTTTCAGCCTAAAGTCTTTCATGCATGATGGTGCAAGTTTTTGTATGCAGAAGTCCCAGGGAATCTTATTGGAAAAGATTACAGGACTGAAGTTATGGCCTATGATGGGAAGGTTCCTCAGGGATAAAGAAAATGTGGTTGTTATATTTTACTGAAATACAATGAACATATTATATTACATTACCCTATATAGAAGAAAACTTTCAGTATTGAATTATTTCTTTTCGGGGTGGAGGAAGGAGGAGGGAGATAGTTGGGCAGGGGACTAGGCAAAGACAAATGTACAGTTGCCAACACATATGGAATCACAACATAGTTGGCAAAACGAATCGTGCAAACTGCAGTATGAGTTTCATTTAGAATTTTTATAAGGTACTGTGTTGATTTTGCACTGATTTTGGGTAGTAAGGGAGCCAAGAAGTGGCTTCAGTGAGAAGCTGTTAGAAGTTTCCACCATGTCCAGCAGAGCCAATCCCTGATGACTCTGAAGATGGACATGCTGCTGGCCAAATCTGGGCCAATTAGGGAGATTGGTAACGCCTCTGTGACAACAGATTTAAGATGAAAATAAAAAAAAATTGCAGTTTTTTTCTTCTGGTAGGAGAAGAGGATGAGGTGAGAACATGTGAGGGGAAAAAAATGGTGACAACAAGGTTGGTGGAGAAGGAAGGGAAGGAGGTAGTCCAGCCACTGGAGCTGCAATTCCTCTGCAGGCTGTGGTGACACCGTCATGAGCAGCTGTGCCCCTGCAAGCCATGAGTCCTTGGGGGATGCAGAGATCCACCTGCAGCCCATGGAGTGGGTGCTTATGCTGGAGCAGGTGGATGCCTGGAGGAGGCTGTGATCCAGTGGGAGACCTGGTGGAGAGAGGGAGCCCTGCTTCCAGGCTGGACCAGCCTGTCCTTGGAGGACTGCACTCTGTGGAGAGACCCACAATGCAGCAGTTTTGGGAGGACTGTGTGCCTATGGGAGGGGCTCAAGTTGCAGCAGTTCTGGCAGGACTGCTGCTCGTGAGAGTGGTCCATGTTGGAGAATTTCATGGAGAACTGTCTCCTGTGGGAAGGGACCCCACAGTGCAGCAGAGGAAAGACTCCTCTCCCAGAGCAGTGAAAGAAAAGCTTCAGGTGACAAATTGACCAAAACCCCCAGGTCCTGTCTCCTTGTGCTGCCAGTGGGAAGGAGGGACGGGCTGGGGGAAAAAGGGTATTTTAAAGACTTAATTTTACTTCTCATCATCCTCCTCTGACTGTTAGCAATGAATTCACTTTGTACCTTTAAGTTGAGCCTCTTTTGCCCTTGAAGTGTTTTCTCCCAGTCCTTACATCAGCTCATGAACCCTTCTGTAAAATTTTCTGGCTATCATTCAGTGTTCATTTTTATTAAACCAATAACTCTTTGGCCGTTTTATGATGTCTTCAGTCCCATCTGTTCTAATCACACTTTTAAGCCTTTGATTATCATACATGATGATTTTGCTTGGGCTTGACCCCAGGTTGGAGGTTTTTTGAAGTAAATAAACTGGTGTAGTTAAAGAAGAGTTGACTACTTCAGCCATCCCCTAGTAGCTTAACTCTTCCAATTACTTGCTTCAACTTTTGTGTCCTAATAAGGATAGAAGATAACTTGCAGATTTGCCATGACATTTTCTTATATAAAAAGGAAAAAAAAAATTTACAAATGTTCATGTCTCTTTCAAAGCATTCCTTTAAACTTTTCATGGGTAGTATTGACTAAACAAAACTTAAAACTGTCTTAGTAATTATTAGGTGATCTGTTCTGCCACGATCCTACCCTGTCACACTGACTTTCTCTAGAAGATCCTGTTCCACTTTTGGATTGTCCATCTGCAGCCAGGTTGAAGAATGTCTAGATCTTTGCATCTCTGGAGACTACATTACTGTTTTGAAAACTTCTGCTTCCCCTAGTGAGACGCATTTGATAGCCCAAAGAATTTGGAGTTAGACTGAAAGGCGGTATAACTTGGGGATAGAATTTTAAATTAATGGACATTATATGATTGACTACAGGTTTTTGATAATGCAAACAGGTTTCTCAGCCACAAAAGCCAAGACTTCTGGCCCACACTTCTTGCATGGAAAAGAAAAAAATACTTCCCCACCTCCCCTCCCTGAACCTGTCAAGTTATCTGTTTTGAACTGTACATGACTGTGCTCTAAAGTCTCCCCATAAATGTTAAGGTTCTGAGTGACATAGGGAAGGAAACACTGTAACCCTCTGCACTCCACAGACCTCTTTAGTAGGTGGGTAAACAATACCTCCTGTGGTGGGTTCCAGCATAAATTGCTAACCTATTCCCAAGGGAACAGGAATAAAACCAGTACTTCGTGCAAATTAAGTTTAACAAAACAGTCCAGTTTTCATGAAAGCAAGGTTTAACTGCCAAAGATCTATAGTGTGAGGCTTCACATCAGAGCTCAGCTTGTTGGCAGCCATAGTCAGCCTGGGTCCAGGTTAGGTAATGGCATCTCAGCTAACATTTTCCTGGAACACTTCTAGTGCTCCAAGCATTTCCTGAAATATGCTTCAAGCTTTCACTGGTAATGGATATCTAGCATAATAAAGTCCAGGGTGCTATCAGAAAACATCTTGAATTGGTGCTTAGTATCTCCATTGCCAAGCTGCTGGTTTTTCTTGTGTCTGCCAAACATGACATCAAAACAAGCTCTGCCTAACCAAGCAGGGAAGAAGAAAGAATTGTTTACCCTTTTTCTGGTCTGGCCCCACTTCCAAATTTGTTCAAGGTGTCCTCGTGTTCCAACCTGAAGAATGACAAAAGGGAGAAAGACTGCTGCAGAAAATGAGACAAAGCCTGGGCACTCAGGTTTCACTGCCTCCTGCTTTCATATTGCCTCCATATTTGAGAAGTAGGGGGAAGTTCTTGTTTGGATATATTCGTCTATGGCTCAGCTGAGTTAGAGATGGATGAAGCAGGTAAGCCCCTGGGCCAACTCTTCTGTTACTTAAAGTACTGAGTTGGATGCACTGCAACACACTAGGAGAGGAGGAACCTCAATCCTCATTTTCCAGATGAGTTGGCAAGGACCAAACTGCTACTTAGAAAAGTATTTAAATTCACCACTTTTTTAAAAGTTTAAATCCAGAAGTTCTAGGATCTATCTGAAGGTGCTGTTCCAGAAGCCTGGATTTATGGTTCACCATTTTCTCCATCTCTCCAAACAATTTAAGTCTGTGCTGCTTATAGGAGAGCCGTTCTTGAGTTGTATGGATATTTGATATTTGTATATATAACTTTTTCTTGCACATGATAGAGGAAATTTATATATACAGCATGAATTTCTATGAATTGATTCTCTCCAGTGGACTGATTGCTTTGCAGAAATTATATGGGAGATGTTACATTTCTGTCTATCATAGCCAACTTTTACCTATTTGTCCTCATTTTTTGATATTCTGCATTGCTGACTTCAACATCGAGAAGGGAAATGACCCAAACCTCAATTTTGCATCTACTGATCTTTCTCAGCTATACATTTTCAGACTGTCCTGAATTTATTTCTATGTTATCCTCAGTGCTATACTAAGAAGTCCTAGAGCTGCTCTTATAACTCAACCCACATACTTTTCTATGTTAACATACTTTTTAGATAATTTATAAAACTGTAAGCTGAATCACACTACTAAATAAAACTTTCTGGTTATAAATCTCTATAATTGTTAGTTTTCTTGTTAACCCTATCTCAACTTTTACCCTTATCAGCCAGAATATGGAATTCTTTACCAGATCAGTGTTTATAGGATCAGCACTTAAACCAATATTAATACTTGATAGATGTATTCTAAAATGACAGGTTCCAACAAGAGAGCTAGTAAATAAAATGATTTCAAATTGCTTTGATACTTCCTAGCTGTTTTCTCCCCCTGAATAAATAGGTAATTCAAACTTGCCTTTTTTTATTACACAGAGGGAAAAATCTAATTGATTTTGAAATTAATTAGGAGATAATTATAAATTGCTCAGTACAACAAACAGTGATGAATTCAAAATAATTTTGGTACTATAAAAAAAGTCATGCCTCTATTTAAAGATTTCTTCTGCAATATAAAATTGCACTGTTCTTTTGGATTAGAAAGGGTATTCATGATATATTATATATTTGAAGCTTTAATTAAATAAGTGTTTTATAAGGTAGTAGTGATAAATACGCAATCACAACGCATACAGATAATCATACCAGCATGAAAGATATTTCCAAAGTTCAAATAAATAGTTTGATTTACAATAAAACTCTATATTCAACTTTTTTAAAAACCTCTTCATCTTGGATCCAAGTAAATATATTGGACAAAATATGTGAATGGTTATGGAAGATCTTTAACAGTTTCCAGACAAAAGCCCTTTATGTGTATAAAGGGAAAAAGAATTAAGACATGATTTAAGATTTCCTTTAACAGGGCTTGTTTTTTGTTTGTTGGTTTGTGGGGTTTTTTTAACTGTGGAATGTAATATAAGAAGTCAGAACCTGAAAGCTTGACATTTGGTTGTTTTGTTTCAAGCCTTTCCATTCCTCCATGTTCACACGGAGAGGAAAAACTTATATTCTTTCTGTCTTCCTGAAGTCTTTCTGTAAGCACCACAATCTTTTTTAGATACTTTAGATTTGTTGCTGAAATCTGGAATTATAATGCAAAGCAAATGAGTTATAAACCATGTCAGCTTACTAAACTAAAAGACAAAATTGTTATTTATGTATGGATGTATAATTTCCAACTCCCTGACCAATAGGAAAAAAGTTCTCAACTTTTTCTTCACAACACTTTTGTTTCTTAACTACCTGTCTATCAGTGTGTAGCATACTGTCAAATACAAATAAATTACAGTATATTTACTTTAGCTGTCAGTAAACTAGACATGGTAAATGAGTATTTGGGGAATAGTGCAGTACAAGCTAACCTTCTGGCAGAGGTTGACTGCACCGTTATGTGCAAGAGTTTGCTTCTGTAGTAAGTTAATGTGGAAAATTAAATTGATATAAAGAAAGGGGGGGGAAAGTGATCTGCGTGGAGATAATCTAATATAGATTTAGAATAAATTCAAATTTTCTTTTCAGGAAAGGGAATGAAACCTTATGATTTCAATGAGGATCAATTGGACAAGCTTTGGTCCATTTCGCTGCACTTTATGTCATCTCCTTGGCTTTTATTGTTTTCACCTGCTTTTGGAAGTTTCTCTTATTTTTTTTTTAATTTTTTTTTTTTACCATTCAATTTCTTCCATTTCTTCTCCTATCTCTTTATTTACCCTTCTTCCCTGATTTTAGATTACAATGGGAATAATTTTGGCAAGTTTCAGTACTTTTTGCTGCACCTCCTTTCATCTCAGTACATTTGCTTGTAGTCCCTCCATTTGCAAATTTGCTGGGTTTTTTCAATTACATCATCTTTTCATAGTGTTTGTTACACTTGGTTCTCTGATTTTAACTTATTTTTTGGAGGAGCTTTGATGCCTCTTTATGTATTTCTTAGAATGGAATTACTTTTGTGAAATGCTGAGAGACCCGATGTGGAAAAGGAATCTAATACTGGGCCTCATATGCAAAAAATTGCATTCTCTGCCACTTTTTTTAAATGGACTTGTTCTATGTATTAAAGGGTCTTTATTTCCATCTTCTAATAATTAATTATTTGTTTGTGACTATGTTTATTCAGGAAGTCTTCATAATCACAGAATTACAGAATATCTAAGTTTGGGAGGGACCATCTGGTCCGACTTTCCTGCTCAAACATGGTCATCGTAGAGTGCATTGCACAGGATTGGTTCCAGCTGATCAGAATTGAATGTGAAGACATAGGTAGACATGGTTTTATTACTTAAACAGTTTTTAAAAAAATCTTATTGTGCCACCAACTAGTTGTTCTCATTAATTCCAGGTGAGCTTGTTAACAATACAGAATCTAAAAGTACCATTTTTGAGTTGAGAATTAGGAATGTGGAGATGTCTTTATTACTGTATAAGTCCAAGACTGCATATTGAAGAACTATATTTTAAAAGTCAAATATGAAAACTATTTCTAAGTATAGCTGGAGAATATAAATTAGGAAATCACACTGGTATAGGATAAATAGAAAACACACAGTGATTTATTTCTAAAACTATACTCCAGTATTCATGAGTTGTGTCTGGTGTATAAGAAGTATTCCAAACCAAGCATGTCGAGTTTACAATCTATGTACATCAACTGAAAAACTGTAGCAGCACTAAAACTATTTTATATTGTATCGAATTCATTTAGCATGAATAGAATGTGTAGAATCAGAAAATAACGTTATAATGTATTTTAAGAAGCCTGTGGCAAAGTGTGTTCTCATTCCACTAAAGAGAACCTTAAAGAAGTGCTTAAAGAACGTCTGCAAATTTGGAGACAACTCTCTTTGCTTACTCTTTCATACAAAATAGTTCAGAAGGCACTATTTCAGCCCTGCAAATGGTGTGGCTGTCTGCAGAGAAGTAAAACATGTCCAAAGCTGTAGAAGAATACTGACCACCAATTGCAGTTGGAGAAAAAGGAGATGTCTCGAGACCTTGAACTAGAACTTCACCAGTGTCCTGGTACAGGTGCTTTATGTACCAGAACATCATAAAGTCATACAATTCCTGGTCAGAACCTGGTGAAAAAATTCCCATTCTGCACTGTTCCATTTTGAACAAAGGGAGAGAACAGGATATTTAAGAGCTGCAGCAAAACTTACCTCCGAGGCTTGTGTGACCAAGGTTGTCAGTATTCCCTTTTCAAGGTGTATTTTGCATCTCAATCTTTTACAAAAAAATCTGTGACTATTTTGGGATTTTTTATGAGTGACTAAATATAGGTCACCTTCTTATGAACAGCGGTATGAAGAAAAGGAGGACAACTACTAAAAAGTAGATATAATTCTGTATTCTTAATGGCACTTGCACTGATTTTGAAAATACATATATCTGGAACTGTTATCTACAACTTTCTGGAAATGTTTGAGTTTTGACAGCAAAGATAATTAAATTAATTTACATTTTTTATTTTTTTGTGAAATATTTGCATTAGAAAGAGTTTTGTGAACATATATAGTTAACACTTCCTTGGTTTTATGTGAATAAAATATGATCTTTGTACAATTCAGTCAGATCCATGAAGCTGTGGTATGTTTTAGCACAAAATAGAATCTCAGATTTTGTCCAAGTTCTTACCCATCCAAATGCTACTCAAAGCAATATTTAAAAGCTTGGGCAATAGTATTTTAGTTCACCACATGCAAACTACTCACAATTAAATATATTGAATTAACAAGACAGAAAAATAGTCCATGTTTGGAAAAAATGAGAATGATGACATACATTCAGGGAGAAAATACTCATGTTAGCCAATGCTAATTTTAAAGAAAAGAATTGCATTCTTCTTGCATATGCCTGGCTTACTATTGAAAAATGTATGTTAGTACTTTTCTACCCATCATGCAAGTATTAACTTGGCAAAAAATTGATCTCTGTTGGATGGGATATTTGCACTGTAGTAGAAAAATATATCTTGGCAGGGAGGCTGTCAAGTATGATTAAGAAAAAACAATGGGCTTATGTTTTCTTAAGAAAGTATTTATTTTCCCTTAGTGAATTTATTATAGTAGAGTTGGTAAATGTCAAACTTGTTTAGGTAAATGTTTGTTTTCTATGTTCAGAACTGTATCTGTAAGGATTTTTTTGTAGCGAATTTAACTCATCTTTCTAAATGTGTTCTGGAAAAATCAGAAATTCCTCATTATCGATATTTTTTAAAAAGTAAATAAATACCCTGAATATGCCTTGTCACCTTAGGAAAAGACTGTAGTTGTAATTTCATCATGCTTTTTGTCATATCTTCAATACTTCTATTCAGATGTAAATACTTTTATTCAGCTGTTACTCAGCTCTCATCTTAACCTACAGGCAGGCTGCAGGTGGGGCCAGAGGCATTACAAAGGTGTCGTGCAGTCCAGGCCTGACCCAGTCCTAAGAGCAGACTCACAGAACATCAAGGTTTATTTCCACAAAATAAACATTTTTGACTATATCAGAGGTATGCAGAACTCCTTAATTTCTTAGGAAAGAAAATTCAAATCAAGCCTTAGCTGAGCCACCTATCTCACTAGATATTCTTAATTTAATAGTACTTTAGAAACACTTTTTAACTGTAATTTGCCTTGACAGAGTCCTTGATGAAGGCATATAATGCTGGCTCATGGACACTTGTTGTCCACCTCCAAGTCCCTCTCTGCAAAGCAGATTTCCTGTGTGTCAGCACCCAGCCTGCACTGGTGCCTGGGGGTATTTAGTATGTTTAAAGGTTTTCAGTGGGAAATATCTGATACAAGGTCAAAAAGCCAAAGTTAAGATATAGGAAACACTGACATAAGATTTCCAATCCTGTATTTTTATAAAACCGGGTATATGCACAATATATATAATTAAGAATAAAACTTCTCAGGCATATTTTCAAATTAGTTTGATTAATATTTTTTTGGGAAAAATAAGTGACTTTCAAAATACAGGCATTTATGCAGGTAGAAAATAAGACTACTCTCTCACATAAGAATGGCAAAAATATGATATTCATGTCTTACTGAGAGTTTTAAACCATTACCATTTTCACTAAAAGGGTAACAGTCAGTTCTCTTAAAAAATGGCCAGTTACTGCAAAATATTGTGTCTACAGCAAAATTGAATGTCATCGGAAAAAATTTCCTATATTTTGCAAACTTGATCTCAAAACTTTTCACTAACTACAAATGCATTATTTCCTTCCCACTCAGGACAATAGTATTACATTTGGAGAAAGTATGTCATCCCTAAAGATACTAATTTTCATTGAAAAGGTTTTGGGTTGGAAAAGTTGCAAAATCAATATTTTCTGCAGTCTTGGAAGTTGCTGACTTAATCTGCACTAGAATGACATGAAAATGGACTTTACAGTCTTTGCAGACTTTAATTTATATCCTAATTGTGATGCAACTTTCCAAAATTAATGATCTTTTTTTAATGTAAAGTAATGTAGATAGTTGTTGAATGAAATGGAAGTGGTCTCACCATTTTGTAGGCAGGAAAAGAGGAAAGAAGCTGTGGTCATGAAAATATGTTACGCAAACTTGATAAAAAACTCAAGATCACTGATCAAATTGGAGTTTCGGACATGGAAGGATGTCTTTGGGATTAAATTGCGCCCAGCCTCAGAATTTAATAATCCAAGTTATTCAAATAATTTTTCCAACTTTATTAATGCTTGGAAATGCTTGGAATGCTTCATCCTGCTGATTGTGTTAAAGATTCATTTTTACAATTTGTTTAAATAGAAATTAAAGTGTTAATAGTTTCAAATTATTTTGTTACATGGAATCCAAGGAAACAATTAATTTCTTTTTTTCCTCTGAGGTTTTCAATGATCTTAATGAATTGATTAGCTTTAGTGAATGCATAGTCATAGTTTTTTCCCCTCCAGAATAAACAATTCTAAGAGTTTTTGTAATAATTATTCAGAAGATGCCAGTAATCTCGCCAGCTAAAACTCTAACTGTAATCTATGTTTACCCTTTATTTAACAAGAAGTGACTTTATTCAATAGCATGATACTGCAATGATTTTCAACACTTATTGCAAGATACCAGTTAAGGCAAACAGAAGTGTGTGTTTTAAGTAGCAGGAACAATTCAGCTTTTCTACAAGTCCTTATTCTTCTTTTCCCTCTTCTTCCTCTTCCTCTTTCTCTTCTGTTTTCATTGGAAGTAAGATCACAATATTACTTTATTTACAAAGCAAGTTTCTATTGATTTGATTTGCTGAGAAATTATTTCAGATCATCTATTACCTGTTCAGTATGCTTTTACTACTTTAGTCTGTAGATAGTCTTGTTAAGAAATAGATTAGTAATTACAAGGTACTTGCTGTATATTTTAAAATCCAGTTGTATATTCTGAGTTTGATATTTTGCAGTAATAACCTGTCTTTTAAGGTATACTTTCCCTTTGGGATAAAGCTGTTCACTTAAGGACAACTCAGATGGGAAAATGAAAATACGGTTATCTTTTCCTCTGCTGGTTAGTAAAACTGGTATTTAAGAAGAAAGAAATTTTAAAGCTTTATGCTGATAAGTGCTGTTGATCAGTTGATTGTCAGCTTGTCAAAGCAGAACATAAATTGTCAGTCTATGGGATATATTGGCACTAACTTAATTGTCAGAAGGTATAAATCTAAATAATTCCCTTTGCGATTCCTCTGTTACTAGTAACGAGACGCAGACACTTAAAGAAAGGGAAGTAATTAATCTTAAAAGCTTCTCTCTCCACTGAAGATCAAAAGAGGTATTCACCCCAGCTGTACAATTTTCAGATGTCTGAAATGGGGAAAATGAACGTGGCTTACTGCTTACTGAATCTAGTGCTGAGCAAAGGAGATAACATGATGTACCGAGTTCTCTGTACATCCCTTTCCTTTATAAAATAATGATCCATAAGCACAAATATTTTAAAATGGTTTAACATCTGATTTCTGCTTTCAAGTGTCACTTTTATAACGTATATTTTGTACATATATAATTTATAATATATAAAATTCTCTGACGTACAACATCCCTCAGAAGTGAATTTTATTATGGGGTCTGGAAAGGCTGTGGGTTGCACCCTTCCTGTATTCCCACATGTTAATCCTTCCCTTCTGATTTTGCAATGAATCACAGAATGATAGTTTTCTCATGGAAGGAGACAATTTTATGGGAACTGTGTGTGTTGCAATACCACTTGAAAAGCACAGAATCAGGCTGCTGTTTGGTAGTGCTGCAGTGTATATGTATAAATACAGTGTTATAAAATATATAGTCTGAATGGAAACTCTGCAATGTATGGATAAGTTTCAACCAAGCATATGTCTTCCTGAGTCAAAAGAGAACGTCTAACTGGAGCAGAACCAGAGTATCAGAGAGCTTAAGAACTGCCTAGCTTCAGACCAAGGAGAAGCAAAAATGGAATTTATCTAAGCAATAGATCATTTTATTTTTGTTTCTTTCTCCTAATGGGCAAAAAAATTAAAGATGTTCATTTTGAGCAGAATACTTTATGATGGAAACCCAACAGAGCTGTTCCTTTTAATTGGTTGCATAGGAACCTATTTAAATTCTCAAAAACAACTTGAGCTATTGACAAAAATAATCCTAAAGAATATTCCCTGTAGCACCTAATACATGGAACTTACAGGACTACTGGTTTGTGTTTATGCACTTGTTTTTCACCAAGCCAAATAAAAATTCTGGAGATCTCTATAGAAAGTGTAGTAAGTCATGATCAATGACAAGAACTATCACATTATTTTATGACATGATTGCTCTTATAAAAATGTTAAACTATGTATTTATTTACTTTTATCGTTTCAGAGAAAATAGAGAATAACAACAGAGTACTTGCATATGATGCTTTAGCTATCATGTACTTGTACTTCTCCCCTATTTCTGCCATATAAACCATGTCCAGACTTGCAGTTCTGTTCCAAATACTAAAGAAACATATTAAAGTTTGTTCCAGGAAAAGAAAAGCCTTATATTTGTTAAAGCAAGTGAGAAAGGAAAGCTAGATTTATTTACCTTTTTATGTGTTCTGCAGAAATCTGTCAAGATTGCCACCTGACCCATTGTAATCCTGAGAATACCTTGCAATTATTTGCTTTTTTTTTCTTGTTATGTGTTAAAAGGTTCTCAAGAATACAGTTATAATATTGTTACATTTATGAGATGAATTTTTCATTTATATTAATAGGAAATTCATTTTCTGATATCTTTTATCAATATGACTACCAGAAATAAAATCATCAGCTGGTCAGAAAATCTCATTCAGGGAGGATTGCGTTTCAAGACTTTGGAGTAAGAATAGCTTATATTTAAAAGGCTGAAGTTGGGCAAATATTGTTAAAATAAACTACAGGGTTTTAACTCCAAGTTAAAATTTATTCTTTGTTGATCAAACATAAGAAAGTCTTGTATATGCAGAACACAAATCCAAATGATTAATTCCACCTGTCAAAACTGAGGAGGAAGTACAATTTCTTTCTTTTTTGTTTCGTTTCACACTGAGATTTTTTTTACAACAAGAAAGCAGCAATGTATTAGAATTTGCTGTGACTGTGAGTGAAAATATAAGCAGGTTCAGAATGTTGATTGTGTGTTGTGCTCTCTCCAATAATCTGCATCCAATTTTTAAGATGCAGTTTTCATGGGCTTCTTTAGCTTCAGGTATTTTATATTAGAAATGTTCCTTCTCACTAACTTTTAATGTGCTTACCTCAGTGTCTTGGAAACCTGACTGTAGCTAAGAATCTTGTGGATTTAAAGTAGATGAAAGTGACCGAAACTAACTCAAGGTCATGGAGGTCTTAATGGAATTTTCAGTTTCTGTTTAGAGTGTGAAAATTCCTGAATTTTCAGTCCATCTCCTATATAATTCCTTTACGAATTGTGGAAAGTAAATATGAAGAAAAACAGCAAATCATGGTTTTATTAAGAGGGAATATTGTCGAATTTTTCTAGAACAAAAGTAAGATTGAAGAAAATCTCAGTTTTCCTGTGGTGGTAAACAATATAACCTACTTTATGTCACTTGCAGAATACTTTCTATCTGGAAAGAATGAGATGTGCTACTCTCCCTGTTCCAGACCAGGCAGAGTAGAGCTAAGAGGCACCACCACTCCTTACACCATCCTTTTGAAGCAAAAGAAGTCCTGATTCACAAATTACACACAATAATGGCATGCTTTGAGACCCCCCCCAACATCTTTGTATGTCACAGATCCAGGACAAAAAGACAGTATAGATAACTAGCATTTGTTTATTTCAGTGATGCAAAACACAAAATGAGTCATTATTTTTGCTGAGCACTTTCATTTCCCTTTAGTTGTGACTATCAGATATACTACTCAGTTTTGAAAAGCTTACTTCATTGTGATGAGTAAGCTGAACTGCTGTGTTCTGGCCTTCCTTCAAATACAGAATTTCAGTCAATTTTTAAGTTCCGTTTCACTCAAGGGTCCACACAGAATACCCCCCCTTACTTAACCCTTCTTCACAATAACAGAACTTTTAGATATGTTTTTTGAGACCACTGTGTTTTCAAATACGTATCAACTCTACTGCAGCAATGAATATTACTCTGTTTTTCTCATCTTTCTTGCAAATGAAATAAAACTATTTCATATTGCTTAATTATATTCTTCAATATGCATAAAATGTGTGTGTGTATACATATATATGCATTTTATATATATGGATGTGTACATACATGGTATGTATGAGAGCCCTCTTATCAGATGATGCACGCAGAAGGAGAATAGATGGATTTTAGGCATTCTTATGTTTGCTGAGAATCTTGATGGAGTTTAGACATAAGAATAAGTGGAGTGAAAAAATTCTCTGGCTAGAACTGAACAGAAAATGTCCATCAACTGGGTTTTGCAGATCAAATTTAGGTAACTGTGGGGCCAGCCAACTGTGGAGAACAGCTGGTGTGAATGCTTTTTATACTATAGTTATCTAAAATACAGACATGTCACCTTGCCTTGCCATCTGTCATCTGCGTATGGCCTCAGATAGGTGGGCTTTAGATGAGGCTCAGTGGGGAAGAGGTCATCATCTAAGTTTTAGACATGTTACACAAAACTGCAGTGGACTAGATAATATTGTTGTCACAGAATAAAAACAGAACACTGCATCTGTGCCTGCTAAAGACGAACTTTAAATTGATTATCTCTCTCTTAATGTATAAACATTCATGGGATTTCTTTCATTTTTTATTTAATAGTAGAGTGTGTGTGACAGGGAATTGTTTCTTGGCTGCCAGAGCACAGTATCCTCCTGCTCTTGAAAGGAGACCCTTGTGACTTGTAGCACTGAACTCAACTTTCTTTTCTGTTCTGATTATGAGATTCATTCTGGGAACTTGGAAAATTATTTGAAGAATTACAGAGGCTTTGAAATTCATTGATTGTTTATGTTGTATCCTTCACTGCCCTGTTTCTGACAGCTGGGTTTTATTGTGGTGGCTTTACTACTAGAATTTTGGATGCGGAGTCTCTCTCTGGATAAAGGAAAGTTCCTGACCTAGTGATCTGTCTCTGACAGTAGAAGCATTTTACCTGGATCAATGTTTTGGTTTTTTAGAGGGGCCTTTTTTTTGTTTGTTTGTGGTTTTGTTCTGTTTTGGTGCTTTTGTTTGTTTTGGTTTTATTTTTTTTGTCATTATTTTTATTGTTTTAGAATGACCCATGTTTAAAGATTAATGAGAATTTTCACTAAAGTTTCAAAGTGGTCCTCAGAGATTTTTAATGACTGATTATTTAATATTTTGAACCGGAATGTTTCTTTGTTCATATATTGCACATTTTCTCCTTTTTCATTGTCCACTATACTAATGGTATAGGCAACTTGATGATATATTTTCACTTATGATAGATCATCCTTTGTCTAAATCAGTCATATAATTTTTTGTCTGCCTGATGTTTTGACATAGTTGCTATCAATCTTTTTTTCTGGAGATTAGTTTTCTTCAGCTCTATCTCTTTATAGATAGTGAAATGAATCTTTTGCAAATCATTCCTTTCCACCCAATTACATTAATTGCATTGAACTTACAGGACAGAGTGTGGGAAGGAAAGGTGATATAACAAGCTGGAAACTGTGTGAATGCTGCCTGCAGACTATGTACAACTTCTAATCTACTTTATTACAGATGTCTTGGACAAATATCTCAATATTGACTCCTCTAGGAAAACTGCAATGATTGGAAATAGTCTTTAGATTGATTTTCTGTAATTCTCATAATGTAGAAGTCTCGCCTGTCAGTATTATCTTTATTTTTTAAAGACTGGGTATTTTGCATATGATTCTATGGTGAATAAAATTCATCTTAATGTCTGCTTCTCCATTAGCGCTAGAAAAATGGTTCTAATGTAAGTCTATTGTGATTTTTCTGTATTTTTTCCTTTTGTTGAAATAAATGGTATTTCCTTCACTTTGTTTTCCATGTGTAGTTTTATGTGCTCTTTACCATGAGTAAATTTGTTCCTGTTTCCTTGACCTAAGCTCACTAGTCCAAATGGGCAGACATTTCTGATTATTGCAGACTATTGCAGAATCTGTGACCTTCTTTAGTTAATGGTTTTCTTAATTTAATTTTGTATTTAAATTATTTTTTGGTTGTAAGGAAAGTGACTGTTTGTAAAAAGAATATGGAATTTACCTGTCGCATTCATCAAGCTAACATAGTTAATTAAGATGAGATAATAAACAAAGCAAAACAAAAATATTAGCAAATTAATAAAATTCACTAGGTGCCAGTAAAATTGATAGAAAGTAGTGTTGCCCTTGCAGCATGCTTCTCTTTGTCCCTCTCCTTCTCTCTCTTTCTCTGCCTCCAGCTACAGAATTTTCTCTAAAATTCTACCTTCTGTAGAATAAGAATCTGATTGCACACCTGGAAAGTACACTGGGTTCACTAATCTCATTAATGAAATCTGTGGGGCAGTTAATTAGCAGATGTTCCCTGTACCCTGTTCTTTTCTAGAAAGGATTTTACCTTATGCCTGTGAGTTTTAGACTGATTAAAGTTAGTTCAGTTTAGTGCAACTGTGGAGGTGTCCTCGCTTTTTCTGTGGCTGTGGCAGGCCAGATTGGTGTCTGTGTAGGTTGTTTCCAAGAGCTATCATAGTCCAATGACCATAAGTCATTGTATTCTGACTTATCTGTATCCACACTGCATGGTGGTTGGGTCTGTAAGTCTGAAAGGCATATGTCCTACACGCTGTTGATATTTGCCTGAAAAAACCTCCTTTAATTGTAGACGTGTATATTTCTTAGTTTTGGCGAGGTTGAATTTCCCATGAGTTTTTTTAAGTAAAGCTGCACAGAGTGTAGCAGCAGGACCTGAATGGAACAGTTGCTGAAAGCAGAAAGAGTTATGACAGAAATAAATAATGAGAAATTAATGCAGAAGTGGGAAAAATACATTCATAAAACCAACAGGTTGACAGTTGCAAAGAAGGTAGGCATCAAAAACATGGAGAGCAGAACTGGTGTTTGTCTACTGAACTTTGCCCTAGTGATTGCTAGCCTCACTATCTGCAATAACATTGAAAGTCTGGGGGATTTTCACTGGAGGAAATATGTGCTATATGCATCTGAAGCTCTGATTCATTTATGCTCCAGTGTTACAATGCTTTTTGTCTGCTATAAGTGATATTCACTGCTGCTAAGTGCATATATGGCTGGCAAATCTCTCCAAAGGGGATGAACGTGGTGACTTCATTGACACTGATCCACTGAAATGTGAGAATTTGCTTAGGTGGAGTGTTCTGACACCTCTTTTCTCCCCTCATTTCTCCCTCTGTTACAAGCTGTGCCTTCCGGAGCAAGTTCAGGTAGTGAGCTCAGTATGCAGGGCTGAAAGGATATGTGAGCTGAAACCCTGGAACTGTGCACATCACATATAGCTCAGGCAAACACAAAGTGGCAGAAGCAATAGGATTGTCATCACCACAATTTCCAAGAGAGATTTTGTCTCTCCATGCTCCTGGCACAATGCAGCAGCTGCCAGGATGTTTGGAGAGAGCACAGGGCCTGGAAATCCCAGCTTTGATGTGCAGTGGTCTAGGACACCATGTCTCAGCACTCAGGAGAGATCTGTTAGAGCTGTCTACATAGGGCAGTACAGCAGTATAGTGTAGGGTGGCAAGTATGTCTTCTAATTTAAGCTCTAATTCATTCATCAGGTATCTGTAGCAAGGAATATATTCCAAGAACACTCTTAGCAAAACATTGCTTTAAAAATTTCACTAAGGATTAAAATTATTGTCATTTGAATTGTGATAGATTCGGTAATGATAAATTATAACTGTATCTTCAGACTGCTTTTAGCACATACCCTTCTAGGAGCTGGAAAGGTGAGAGTATAGACCAGTATTCTATCTCCTCTATAGGTCTGAAGTTGAAAAGGGAATTGGTGTACATGAGAACTATTTAACAGAGTAGAACTAAATAAATGCTTGAGCTGAACACTTAGGAAAATATATGTAGCAAGCAGATAAAGATATTTTCAAGCTGTTCTGTGAAGAAAAGCTACATACATCACTTGTGAAAGCTTACTTTTAAATACAATGACTGAGTCTTAAAGTTACTTCTCAAATTAATAGTTAACATATCCTAGGAAAAATCTTGGGCTTCCAACAGTTCTTTGTAAGCTATTGAGACAATCATGAGTGCAATATCTTTGAAGTGTTAGCTCATAAAGTCTAGTCTGGATAATTTTACCATTTATAGGATACATTTTGATTCTTTGCAGATCTACAATTTGCACTATACAAACTATCAAAAGCTGTTAGTAGGATTCTTATTGTTTGGATTTGCATCATAAAGATTGCAATTCTGACTAAGACAAGATAATAAACTGCTTTACCACGAAGAAAAATAAAACAGTAATTTTAGTATTGGAGAGTTAAACTTTGTGAATTCCTTTCTTATGATACTGCCAGCTTTCCATTAATGTTTAATTTTAATTATTAAATAATTGCATGATTTTTATTCAAGGCATGTGTGCAAATGTTTTAAATACTTGCAGTGGTCACAATTTTTCATTTTTATTGATGCAGTTTTCTGAAAATAACAGCTTGTTTTCATTTTTTTTATTATTCATTGTTTATTGCATTTCATGTTGTTTCTGGTTTTAAAGCTTTTCTACCAATTCCTCAATTTAAATTATTTCAATTTTGATGTCAGACATAGTTAATTATGAACAATACTTCCTTTCATCAGGGGAAATTTTACTTCATGAGGAGATGAACCACAGAGGGTATTGGAATTGTACTTTTCCACTGGGAATATTCAGATAACTTATTTATTAGAAAACATATTGAACTAATTGGGAATCCAGTTTTCTATAGGTGTCAGACACAGGGTGACATTTGAAAAGCTTTCCTTACCAGTTGTGCAGAGTCCAGTGATTAGTTTTGTTAGACTCCATTGTGACAATGAAATACTAAGTGCTCATTTGCATTTTCCTGATTCAGATATAACCTCCCAGACATCCCAAAACAATTACCTACTTCAGCAAACATTTACAGCATTAGTCTTTTTCACTTTTTTGCAGATAGATTTTCTAGAAACCTTGCCAAATTTTTTATTTTTTCATATAACATCTGTTAAGCACCTTAGGAACAAGTTTTCAGTCATCTGGAAGCTGTGAATGCTGACATGAGAAAGACGACCTATATTGGTGTGAAAGATGGAGACAAACTTTTTGGTCAAGTGTTAGCCACACCAAGACAAAAGCTACCATTACATATTTTTTTGGGTGTTATCACACAGAGAGATGAGGCAGGCCCATGACCTGTCAATACATTACAGATGCATTTTGTCTTTGAAAGACATGTTAAATGTCTTCACTTCTGAGGAAAAACAGTCTGATGAGAGAATTATTAGCTTTATCCAGGAGCAGGTGGTATGAAGGCAGCCATGTGGCTTCTGCATTGTCTAGTACTAAAGCCAGGTAAGATCCATGTGTAGATGTGATGTTCCTAGACACTCAATTATGAGGGCAAATAAAATTTGTGCATAAAAAACAATATCCAAGTGTCACCTCTGTGCCTCTGTTGCCAGTTGGCTCTGTGACACCAAGGCAAGAGAAAAAGATCCAAGTGGCACTATTTCCCCTGTACACACTGTAAATAGTTTTTTCTTTGAATATATATGCCTGTATTAAGGAGTTGCAGAGGTGTAATTATTCTAACTGCTGTGTCCCAAAATCTGACAAAATTCTCATATGAGTAAGAACTGTTTAGCAAATCTGTGAAGATGGCAAGTTTGGGACTTCAGTGTAGACCTGAATCTGTCATAGAATCTATCATACTGAGATATCCTAAAAAAATGCCATATTCGCCAGAATGGTACATTTTGTTTGGTAAAGGTATTTCTTTTGATAATATGATTAATTGCACTCAACTGTTTAGAAACTTGGCAAATGGAAACTTAAATAAATATTTACATCATAAACACCCATTACGTCTTCGCTTATGCTAGGAGTTAATTAGAATTTTTCCTCAGCATGTTGGTGATATGTAAACTACTTTTCTCTTTATTTATCATTACCTGCTCTTGCCTTCCTTTTTGTGCTGCTTTTTAAAAAATATNGCTTCCCACATTATTTTGGGAAGACTATTCAAATTCGGTCTACAATTTAAAATGTTTTATGTGAACATTAATACTTATGCATGATAAAGAAAATGCTCTGAAAGTAGGTACAGGATGACACTGAATTGCTTGTAGCTGAATTTCTTAGGCTGAACCCAAATAAAAATATGCAGGCCTAAAGCAAGTCTAAAACTGTCATCTTTGATTTGGCCTCTACTAAACTATGCTTAAGTATGTGAATTACTGCCCAAGCACCAAGTTACTCATTATAGTAATTTGCATCAAAGTGCAAGGCCATAACACAGCTGAGGTGCTATGTCTCCCTACATTTCTTTTGCATACTTCTGGGGGCCCATTAGGTACAATTAAGAATGTTTCCATGCAGTAGAACCAAAGAATTTAGAAGTCTATATAAATACAAATTATACATGTATTGTGTGTATTTGTTCTTTAGCCCTTATTTTCAAGGGAAAGCGTGTCTGCTCTGCAAAGAAGAGAAGGCAGGAGCCAAAGATGAACAGCAAGGCAGGCAGGACAGTGTCCACACTGAGAGGACACAGTCCCACAACACCCATATGCAAAAAGATGACGGGGTCTGGAGAAGATGAGCAGGGTCAGACACCACAGCTGGACAGGCAGGTCTACAGTGGCAGGAAACGTCCTAGGTCAAGGTCAGCAAAGTAAGTAGCCAGGCACAAACACTCCTACAACACTCTAATTGTTCTCTCTGAATGCTGTATAACTTTAAATGAACAAAACAAAATAGCTTTTTATTCTGGAGTTGGTTTTGCAGTCATGATTTGGCTTATTTACAATGAAACTGATGGATACAACAGCTGCTTTTCTCTCAAGATAAATATAAAATTTATTGAACTCTTTAAAGAAAAACTACTTTATAAATATCAACAGTTGCTACCCAAAATAGTGAAGTCTAGAGAGGTAAAACTGTACAAAAGGGCATTTTAAAAGTTCCCATAGCAAGCAAAATGTAGGGACAGAGATTGCTTAGAAATCTTTCTACAGACCTGTGTGAACAAAAATTGCAAAAAAGTATTAGAATTTCAGGAATACCCCGAGAAGACATCTTTAACCTGCTCCTAAAAAAGAGGCCATAAAACAGATATTGGGATCAAGTACTGGTTAATGAGAGGCTCAGAACTCTTAAGCTGAGGCTGAGACATTTGTTATTTAATTTTCACTGTGTTTAAGAAAGCAGGCATTTCTGCTCAGGTTTTCTAATTGAACATGACTGTAGGAAAGAACTGTCTGCCCCCTGTCACTGAATCCTTTAAATAGAAATTGATTACTAACATGCTCAAGTTTATTTCTTATGCTTGAAAAATCTAACAGTCCCTGATAGCAAATGTTGCAAGACCCTAGAAGAGAAGAATTTTTAAGTGCTAAATTATGTCAGAAACAAGATTGTAAATGAATTTGATTATCATGCAACTACAAGCAAACTCAGAATTTTTCTTTGAGGAGTGTAAGATCACAGAATCATAGAATAGTTGGGGCTGGAAGGCACATTTAAAATTATCTAGCCAGGTGTCATCCTCTAGATCATCAGGGACATTTTCAGATGCCTGGCTCAGGAGAGTGCACTCAAGAAGAATTGTAAAAAAAAGCTGGCTGACAACATTTAGCCAATTTTCTCTGCCATATCTAGAAATATCAAGACTTTGCTGCTAATTGTGGCAGCCTATAGAATCCAAATGGAGAAATACGTATACTGTAGCAAGGAAAGTGAAAAACACAATATTAAGGACAGAACCCACTGCCTAGTGTGGAGCCAAAAGATATTAAGAAAAGTGAGAACAACAATTTGAAAGGACTGATACTGGAGAACCTCAGAAATTGTTTAATTAAGAATTTTATTTTTATTTCCTTAAAAATTCAGCTTTGCACACAAACAGTCATAGAATTCTTTAATAAGTATCACACATGCCTTTTTCTTGTTCTACCATAAAATTTACTTTTGTATTTAGATTTTATATATGGAGCAAATGAAACACTTATTTGTCAACCAAAAGAATTTTCTCTTTCAGGAAAACTTAATGTAGGATAGGTAATTTCATTGTTTGTAAGTTAAAATCTTGCAAGATGATGCAACAGTTCTTTGAGTCACTGCTTTCATGCTGCTTAAAGCTATCCCAGAATAATTTTCTTTATAGCAATGCTGCTCATTGTTAATTCTTTTTTTCAGCAGTAGAAAATGCATCTGATTAATTTGATTTGTAAAATGATTTCACTAATTCAGTATAAATGTCATAAAATATCTTTTCCACAAAATATTCTGGAGTCCTTGTATTTTTCTCTCTCTTCTTTTTTTCCCCCCTGAATTTTTAAAGAGGAAAAAGTAAGTTGTTGAAATTTTCAGTTTTTCTCATATTGAAGGCTGGAAGTTTCTTAAACATCTCAGTCACATCATTAAGAGAGTACTTAAAAATATATTTTGAATTAACAACATAAAATAATTGGACTATTCCCTCTGAAATTCAGAGAGTTCATATTCATGTTTTCATTTTAAGTTTTATCAAGGAAAGCAATTAATAAGTCAAGGAATTTGTTTTTCTGCATAGCAATCAATTTTGGGAACTGCAGGAAATAAATTCACTCATCCTGAAAGGGATTTTGTCAGTCAGAAAACAAAAAGGCAAGGTTCAAATAATATACAACTGAAGCACTATACACATTACATATGCCTGATATTTACTGAATGATTAATGATTTTATATCTTCTCTCCTTACTTAGAAAATGAGATAAGGTTTGAGTGAATAATAGGTGGCTAAGGTAAAACTTCACAAAACTTACTACTGATGCCAAAGGAAAGGAAGAACTAAGTTTTCATAAAGTCAGGATTTGATGGATAAAATAAACATTTATGCCCAAATATTTCAAACCTGGTAGATAAAAAGACTGATTGAACAAACAGTAACATAGATATCAAAAATATCAAGAGGGAGCCCCTTTGACAGTATGGAAAAGACAGAGAAAAACCCACAACTAGGATCTTATCCAAGAAGCTCTAAATTCAGTTGTGAAATCCCACTGGATTTAATGAACCAAGTTGCTAACAGATTTAAGAACTAAATCTACTCGTAAAACTTGAAGGTCTACACATGTAAATGAATCACTCTCTTCTTCCTGTTGGAAAGTTTTCCTGCACCTTTTGATGCTGCAGTCCTATATGATAAGATGCCTGATCTCAGGAATTCACTTGGTTCAGCTTCTTTTCTGTCTTTTGCTTTGCTATAAATTGGACTAACTAAGAATTTATTCTCTATATTTCCTTTAAAGTGAGCTCATTATTCAATCTCTCTTGCCACAGTTTAACACGGTCAACTGACAGTATGAATAATTGTTAATTGAGAGTCAATTTAATGAGCTCAGTTTCATGTTATGAGGACAGAAAGTTGATAAGTTTGTGAGGGTAATTGTTAACCAAATCAGCTGTGTTCTTCATGTTGCAATTTCTTGCTAATGGCCTATAAACAAACCATGATGACAGTACAGTTTAAAATCAATTCCTCTCCACAGCTTTCCCCCCTCTCTTTTTTTTAAATTCTAATTCAGTAAGATTTAGCAAATGGTGCATACTGCAAGCAAATTCATAGCTCCTATTCTAGATGCTTTAGAATCTTTGAGTTTGCTGAAATTTGTAATGGTTATTTGCACTCAGAAAAATCTTGAAATTAATGAGAAGTTATGATATAAAGTTACACTTCAAGGATTCAAGAGCAGGGATCTTTGACAATACAAAAGAGTATTGGACTAGGACATCTGCTAACTCTTACATCCAGCTGCATTCTTGTGGCAGAAGAGATATCCTTTACAGCTTTAGTAGCAGACTTAGACCAAGAGTCACTCTGCAATCCTCTTTTTGTGTCTATTTCTTATAAAATATAAGTCTAAGGTAAACATGGTCTGTGCCAGAACGAACTTAAACAGCAGCATTCTTTCATCATCTTCATGAGTAATACGTAGATTTTTCATGCTTCACAGAATCACAGGATCCTCTACCAGAATAGGCCGACAATCATTCCTTTTGCAGAAGGTGTGCTGTTGTCAATGAGGAACATGATGAAGGAACCATGTGAGGAAGTGAACAGGATGCACAGAGTAAGAGATTGAGGATGTTGAAGTCTCAAGAGCCTCCAACCTCCACAGAAGTGGGGATGCAGGGGGCCTCAGAACACTGTCAAGAGGTTAGTGAAAGATCTGTTGAAGACAAGGTCTAGAGTCACTGTGTATACTAGGAGAAATTCTCCTTCTCTTCCTAAAAATTTGAAGGTAATGAACAGAACTGGCATCTTTTACAAGAGGCATGAGGTCCTGGATCTAGAAGGGAAATCAACTGATGAAGTGGGTGAAAGTTCCTCTGGGATGGAGGGAACAGCTAGAGTCCAGCTTCTCCGGCATTATATGTAATGGAGGGCTTGGAATGGAAGTAGTTTACAGTTAGAAATGACATAACATTTGCCTGTGTAAGGATTAAGGGATAAACAAATAATGCAAATGCCATTGTGGGAGTCTATAATAGATTACCTAGGTAGGATGATGGTTCCAAGGAATTATTCTTTCAGAAACTAATGGACACTCTTAAATTAATAACCCTTGTCCTTATGGGGGACTTCAACTTGCCAGGTATTAACTGGGAACACTACACAGCTGGCCAAGATCCAGAAGATTCTTAAAACATCTGGATGGCAATTTCATATTACAGGTAGTAAGGAAATTGACTCAGAAAGATGCCCTCCTTGATTTGCTGTTTGATCCACTCTCTCAACAGAGTGGATCTCCTGAGCAAAGTGGAGATTAGTGGCTGTCTTGGCCACAGTGACCACAAAGTGACCAAATTTAAAATCACTGTTTACGGGAGGAAAAGTTCCAGGGAAACTTCAACCCTGGACATGGGGAGAGCAGACTTCAGGCTGCTCAGGGAATTAGTGAGTAAGGTCGCCTGGGAAACTATTTTATTCACAACAAGCAGGAAAACAGTCAGACACAAATTACAGTCAAAACAGACATTTTATTTTGTTGTGTTTGTTTCAAAAACTTACATGTGAGCTTCATAAATTTAGTGTGGTTTTCTACCGTGAATGAAATGTATTAATTTCCTTGCATCAGTTTCATATCAAGAATAAGCATGCCAAGATTCATTTGTTCCTCAGAGATTCCATATCCAATGGAATCCTGTCTATGTTGAAAATATATAGAAATTTATTAGAAAAATCTCTCTGAATCAATTACTGAAAGTATTGTGTGCATCATTTTTTTGCTATATGTATTTCCAAGATACTCAAAACATAATCTCAGTTCCTTACATCATACCTGCTATTCACTGAAAGATGTGAACTTAAAATTTTCAGGATGCAAAATGGATGCAAACTGCCTAATAAATGCTTATTAAATGCTTACATTGGCTCTCCACTTGCTGTTCATGGGCTCTGTGGTACAGAGGGTTTTCTAGGTCACCCTGAGTAGTTGTTCCTGCCAGAATTTCATCACTAATAATTTAAAATCATACACAAATGGAAATATGTTAGCATACATTTATGGCAGCATAAGTTTTGGGAAATATCTGAAAGTTCATGAACATTTTCACAAATACCTGGCTGCTGCCTGAACTCTTCTAAACAGTGGAAAACACCAGAGAGAACTGCTTCAGAATGTTCTGATGCAGCCTTTTTCACCTGACTTGATTTTTCATGTATTTATCAATTCTGAATTGCATTAACTTAAGAATGTATGAGCACAGGAGCTTTTCAGCAGCTCTATTTTTCCTCTGGAAATCAAGTGCTGGTGCAGTGACCTCTAAAACTAATAGCTGAAGTTACATGTCTTCTGTGATCCCTATGAAATGCTAATAAACCCACAAGCAGCACAGCTGACTGCATTATAAAAAGATTTGCAAAATATTACATTGATTTTATAATTACAATTTAATTTACTCTCTAAGAAAAAGTGTGGAGTCATTCCAATGATAGTTCAAAGGATTCTGTTGTCAGGCTGATACTCTATTAGCATGCCATGGAAAACCAAGCAATTAAGCCATATATGTACAGTACGGAAAATTGGTATAAGCTTCCAAAGAAACAGGAGAGTGCTTAGCATACATTTAAAAGTTCATTTGTTCTTTAAGATTAATATTTGAAGCATTTTCCCTCCTCAGTTTACAAGTACAATACATAAATCAGCAACAAGGTCAAGTTTAAAAGACAGCACCTCAGAAGCAGAATACTGTTGACTTAATGAATTTTATGGAGAAATGTCTTAGATAAATATTAGATAATCTTAGGGGCATATATATGTGATGAATGTGGATTTCTTTGTTTCATTCCCTGGGGAGACATAAATTCTGAAAAAACAATTGTGTGCAGCAGCAAATTCTTGCAAATTAAGAATACTGGGAGTTGAATTTTCTTACAGAAAATCATCTCTAACTCAAATTAGGAGCTGTCAGTGTCAAGTTCAAGACAGAGAAGTCAGTGCAGACAGAGAAGAGAAGTCAGACCAGGTAGATTCTGACTGAGGCAAAGTGAGTTAGTGGAGCTAGACCATAACTAGATACATGCCTTGATGACTTTTCTTGGTTAAGTTTTCCCCTATTTGTATTCAAAAAGTTTTTCCTTATCATGTTGTGACACCAAGGAACACAAAGAATAATCACTCATGGATGAATTCACTCAGTTTCTTATACTGCACTATGAAGAATTTTATAATCAGCTTTGAGAAGCTCCGTTTCAGTTAGAAAAGACTCTGCTATAATTTTTCATTGGATTAAGGCACTGCATACAGAGCAACTCTAGCAACAAATGGATATAAGCTGCAATATGTTCATTTAATTTTGGAGTATTTTCTCTGATGTACTGTCTAATAATATTGAGTTTCTGTAAGAGTTCAAGTAAAAGAAGGGACCACCCCCAAATGCCAGCTTAAATTACACTTTATATCTTCCTATACACTGTCACAAACATAAATAGCAAAAACCAGAAAAAGGTAGTAAGTTAAAGGCAGCATCAATGGGAATTTAGAAAGTATGGAACTATTTAGTTGTAAGCCAAAAGAGGGTTTTTTCCAGTAACCTGAATCTTATTGACCTTTTGGATCTAGGTAATATGTACTGAAGTAACATTGAATTTTATTATTTTGGAAACACAGAAGTTGACTTTTGCCAATAACAACTGGAAAAATCTTTACTTGCTTTTGGAAACAATTTTGGTTGTCTTTTCATTCATTACAAAAATAGGCCTCTGATCCTTGACTGGACCTCTGGGCTCTACTACAGTGTGAATAATAAAATAATAGTCTATATGGTACAGAAATTTCTTCATCTAAAGGTATCTATGTATCAGTGTACAGTGTATCCAGGCCTCTTCTCTCTTCCCTAACCCAAGAAGAACCTATTCAGGCTAAGCAAAAGTTTTTAAATGCTAAGAAAAAAATTCAATACCTCCATGAAATATATATCACACCAGGGAATTCCTTCATCTCCTCTTCTCACCTCATTTGCATTGGACATACTGGGAAAGGAAGATATCCAAGTTCATGCAATTTCATTTAAGTGAAGCATGTCAGATATTTTCATAAGGGAGTTGAAGAAAAAAAAGAATTTTTTTTTCCACTACTTACTGAGATGAATTTAACTATCCTCATTTCAAATGTCAGTCATGTCAGTCTTTTACTAATGTTATAAGGTTTCCAGATTAATTTATCTAAAGTTGAGACCATTAAAAAGATTATTCTACTGTCTTTTTGATACATGACTGAAAGGGAAAAGAAAGTGAAAGAGAGAAAGGGAGAGAGAGAGATAAAAAAGAAAGAAAAGAAAAGAAAAGAAAAGAAAAGAAAAGAAAAGAAAAGAAAAGAAAAGAAAAGAAAAGAAAAGAAAAGAAAAGAAAAGAAAAGAAAAGAAAAGAAAAGAAAAGAAAAGAAAAGAAAAGAAAAGAAAAAAGAAAAGAAAAGAAAAGAAAANGAAAAGAAAAGAAAAGAAAAAGAAAAGAAAGAAGCAGAATGATGTACTTCATACCAAGCATTTTAAATCTTAAAAACAAAATCATGAAATAACCCTCCTCATGTCCCAGACTTTCACCAGGTAAAGCAATACAATTATATCAATATCTTTATCTATATCTGATCTATATAATCTCTCTATATCAATATAATCTCTCTATATCAATATAATATATAATATAATATATCTATATCTATATCTATATCTATATCTATATCTATATCTATATCTATATCTATATC
>VZTB01004975.1:205247-240631 GCA_013397245.1 Thryothorus ludovicianus
AAAGTTTTTTGAAGTCTCCTTGTGTTTGTGATTTATATTGCCTTAGAGCAATTATCTGCCATAGTATTTTTAGGAAATACTATTGTCACCATGCACCAGCCCTGTAGGAAATATCTCTGCCAGATGTTATTAGGAGCATGAGGTGATTTATTTAAAATAAAATCTGAAGCAAACCAGCTTTCCCTCAGTTACCCTCACTCTTTCCCTCCCAGTCTCATACTCAGAACCACCAGGATGTGCAGCAGCTAGGTACCTTGAGGTTAATCCAGGTGTGAATTCCAGGTTCAATTGTGATGACATGGTGGTGGAAAAGGTGGAAAAAGGACGTAAGCTGTCAAATCCTCCTCATGTCTCCAGGGTTTCTTCTAGGATGGATACTATATGCAGGTTTCAGAAATGCCTTCTCCTGCTGGGATGCTGGTGATGGGTAGTGAATGGCTGATCTGGTAGCCATTAACAGAGGCCATCAGAGAGCTCTGTTCCTGTTAATAAGCCCTGAGCCCTATCCTATTCCTTCTGATGCATTTGCATGCAGACATCCCCATTCACTCTTCATTAACTGATTTTTCAGAAAATGTGTTCCAGTCTTCCTTATTATACTGTAACAGTTTTTTTGGCAAGTATGATTCTATGGTTATGTTTTAAATTACTTAAGGAAAAGAATCGGTGAATATACATAAATTGTATACCAGAATAGAGAAGATCTACAGATGTGGAACAGAGTATCTAAATGAGGAGCTGCAAACCTGTGAGACCTATTTTCCCCTAGAGACAAATCTAAACAGAATCATTCACATGCAGCTGTGTGCAGACCAGTTTAAATTATTTTTGCAAGGGGATTTTTTTCATCTGTATCTGAAAAATATCAGTCCCTGTGTGGCTGGTTTTTGTGAAAGTTTTGCTACTTCTTAAGAAATGTAATACAATTTTTCAGATCTCAGCATCATGGAAATAAATATATTGAAAAAGTGTAAAGGTTATGGAATAATAGTAACTACTGACTGTGGTTAGCAATGTTTTTTTATTCTGCAACATTTTTTTTGTGCAAGAAAACCCAAACTTCTCTGGAGTAAACTAACTCAAACATCTGAAGGAATAATTTCCGCTAGAAATAAATGCCTCTGGGGAAATATTCTTTAGAGGATTTAGCTCTTACTTTCAAATCTGTAGTTCCTCAGATGAGATTTTTTGTAATTATAGGAAATATTCAAAAAGCTTCCAGGCTTCAGTAGCAGCTGGGTCAACATCTACTTGATTTTCTCTGGCCTACTGATGAAATAGTCTCCCATGGAATAAAATGTTTCCTTAACTCATGTTAACTACAGTCTGAATAGTTGTTTTATTTTCAGCAATAGTTTATTATAAAGCAATTAATTTCAATTTCTCACACACTTCATCTCTCCTTTTTTGTGGTTCTTTTGTTTGCTTCTTTGTTTGTTTAGAGAGGAAGGGTATGTGGGTAGGAAGGGTATGGGTTGGTTTTGGTTGGAGGCCAGGTGCCCACAGTGCTTCTCAGATGAAAAGGAAGGGGAAAAATAAGATGGCAAAAATCCTCATGGGTCATGATAAAGGCAGTTTAATAACACAAAAGCGAAGGTTACACACAGAAGCAAAGGAAAACAAAAGATTTATTCTTTACTTCCCATCTGCAGACAATGTCCAGCTTCTTCCTGGGAAGTACTGCTTCAGTTTATGAAGTGGCTGGTCCGGAAGATTAGTGCCATAAATAATGCTCACTCCTCCTTCTTTCTCCTCACTTTATTTGCTGAGCAGATGACATATGGTATGGAATATCCCTTTGCTCAGTGTCTGTTCTGTCTCTGTTCCCTCCCAGCTTCCTGCCCACTCTGGCTGGCCTTTGGAAAGGGGAAGTATTGGAGATAGCCTTGGTGGTGTGCCAGCATTTCCCAGTAGTAGCCAAACACCTGTGTGTTTTCAACACCTTTGTAGAATCCAAACACAGCACAGCACTGTGAGGGAATGCCACAGTGCTGGGGACAAAGTTAACTCCACCTTAGGAAGACTCCATATGGGGTAGGGGTGTCTGTGTGTAGTTGCAATGTTGTGATAATCTCTCCACCTTCTTGCATTCCATAATCAAAGTTCAAATTCTCATAATGGTCACCTGAACCAAAGCAAATGTTGGTTTTTGTTTTTTTTTAATTAATCCTCTTCCTTGAGTATAGTTACAAAGGGAAGTTTTCTATAATGCAGGTTTTTTGGTAACTAGATTGAATAATTTTTTACTATCTGACACATTGAGCTCAATGCCTTTTCTGCCAGAGGGTACTCTAACTCCCACCCTCTGGGAGAGTCATGTGGCCACGGGACTGTGGATAAAAGGAGACCACTTCCCCTTTTTTTGAATCTTTTCCACTATGTGTCAAAAATATACAATGAGCTAGACCAGAGGGAAGGGACAAAAAAGCAACAAGAGTTCATATATGAGTGGTTGAGAATTTGCCTTCCAGCTATTTGAGAGCTTTCCAGGCATGATTCAGGGACTGTGCATTTTCCACTCAATAGTAGTTGGAAAAAGTCACATAAACATTTCCCTGAACAGGAACCAAGTCTTAGAGTGAAGTAGATGAATGTTTCTGGGAAAGATCTACCGGATCTCTAGCTATTCTGAGAAAGGAATAATTCCAGCACAGGACTGGTTGATCTGCATTCTACCCTGCACACTCTCTATCAGAGAGCCATGGGAAACCTCCTGGGAAACAGAAGCTTGCACTTCTGAGGTCTGGGGTAAACCTTTGCTATGTACTGTACCAGTAGATAAAACAGAGCATCAGTGGGATCAGTAGCTTATCCTTTAGAGGTCTTGTGATAACAAGTAATTCTTTAGAAAGTGACAGAATTCTGGGCTGGCTGGCTTTCAAAATAGAAGGGAAAAAAGCTGAAGTACCTGGAGTTTGTCTCAAATGAGGTGGCAACTGAGTGAGAAGTTTGGATCTTACTGTTTGTACATAAGTGTAAGATGAGTGAAGTGGGAATTCCCCAGCTCCACCTTCACATATATTCTAGCTGTTTTAAATGTTAACTCAGATTCACATGACTACACCTGTAACATTTTACAAGGCACTCAAGGCACTTTTTTCCCCCATAATGCTGGTAGTTAATGGGTTTTCAGGATCAGGAATTGGTAACGAGCAAAGAACATATTTTGCAGAAATATGTCACAGAAGTGGAGCCTTCTCAGCATTAGCTTTTAAGCAGAAATTGTCAATAAATTTTAGCTGAAAGTGCAGACTTCTTTCTGGCTGTGGGGATAGTAGTTTATATAATACAGAGCTGTCACCAATATCACAAATCCTACTTCCAAAATACGCTGCAGAGTTTCCAGCTAGTAAACAAGCTGAGCTCTTTGAAAGATAACCATTCATTGTAAGGCTATGTCAGTGAAGGTTTTAAGAAAATTTCCCAAGTAAAATATGGTCATCATGTTACACAGACTTTGGACTGAGTAGTTGCCTGTAACTTAGTTCTGTTTGGCTTATTTATCTGTGTCATCTGTCAAGAAATACTAAAATGAATTTGGGTAATCATTCCATCTCGTGTATTCCATTTGTTTACTGATCAATACTTGGATGGATTCTGAACTTGGTGCATTGAAAGAAAACTGACAACAATAAGCCCTAGCTTTACTATTTTTAAAAGGGCAGTTAAAATATCCTTTAATATGGAGCAAACTTGGGAATAATAGGACATACTTTTCCATTACACACTGACTTCTAGCAAAAAAAAGTGAGATAAATGAGGGGGAAATTATAATACTGAGACTCATAAAAGCACATATCAGTCTTTCCAGAAAGAATTTATATTAGTTATTTTCGGTGCCTTTAAAATGCCTTTCTGTCTGAATTTGAAGGTGGACAGGGTTGAAAATAAGTGTGTCTCATATTGATATGTCAGTCATAGCTAACAAGCACTGTTGGGAGGTAATCTCTTTCAATCAGTTTCTTGCCAGCTAGGAGACAGCATTTATTACTCTGCAAATGAACCCGCCAACTGCTTTTTGCAGGAGGTATCAGCAGGAGACATGAGTAAGAAAGCTGGTTAAGTGGGGTCACTAAGGAAGTGTAAGCAGCCCTAAAGGTTAAGATGAACTAAAAATATCCTCTGTGGGATTTTTTCCTTGAAAAAACAAAAGAAGGAGAGAACATTTTTTCTCAAAACTACTCTGGAGCATCTTGTGTTCTCTGAGATAAATGGAAAATATGTGTCTTTATTGCAAATGAAAATGTTTCTGACAAACCCTCCTTCTCTTCCTCCAATCCTCTCTCCCTCCCTTTCCTGTTTCCTTCCTTCCACAATGGAATAGTGTCAATTCCTCATCAGTATCTGAGTGTCCTTCAAAGGAAATATCCTACCTGATCTACAGCTGACTCATNTTATATATTACTAAAATCTAGTTCGCTGAAAGGAATAGTGCCTGCTTTGAAACATTAGCTTTTTTCTTTGAAAAGAAGTTCTCTTTCTTTACTGTGAGTTATGTAGAGCAACCTAGAAGCTCCTTCTGTTCAGCATAAGAAAGAAAATGCATCTTTATCAGCCTCTTTTCCTGGGAACACCATGAAATAGATATAATTAACGCAATGTTTTATGCCTTGGCCAGTATAACCTCTTGTGCTTGTCAAATCATTGAAATCAAGTTGGTCAACTATAATGCCAGCATAATTATACTGGCAAAATATTTAATAGTTTTGTGGTAAAAGATAAGTTCTATTTCTTTGTTTCATGGATATTATGCTCTAGGAAGAGAGGGAGAAGAAAATACATAATTATTTTTCCCTGTACCTTACACAAGCTGTATAAAGACAAAGATACACTGCTGTTCTTAAATTCAGGAGGGAACATGCATCGCACCTTAACTATTTTCACAGGATTGTGGAGGTACGTCTAGAGATATAAAGGCACAGTGATGGTAATGTGGCAAATTAAAAAAATAGACAAGCTTATCTGCTTGCTATGTATGAAGAGAGGTTGCATTTCTCTAAGGAGACATTTTGGTCACTGGCATTAGCACAAAGCTCGTGACTCCTTCAGGCTGATTATCAAAGGCCAGTAGTGTGTAGTAGTTTCTTTTCTATCCACCAGGAACATTTTGTCTCAGAAAAATGTGATTTTTTGTATTTCCATCCATAAGATTGGGGCTGGGCCATTGTTGCATACAAACAATGTGATATTGTCTATCCAAGTCTGAAAATTATGAAAGTTTCAGTCATTACAATTGTTGTTAATGCTAGTGATAGTAATAACAATTAAATGCTTATTAGTTAAAGATCAAATAAAATTCTGAGATAATTTGAAAAGTTTTGTCAGGATTTTTGTGTTAACTGGACATCTGTTCCTTCCCAGAGCACAACTGCTGGTCATTGAAATAAAGAAATATTTCTTACACATATTTCAGATATAAGGATACTGACTACTCCATGTCCTGATGTAATTTTCTATATCGGTTAGAAAATTATGTAAGTCCCTGGTGAGATTTATCTCACCTAGTTTTACATAACTACATTTCTGTTTAAGGCTAAATTTGATTAAATGTAGGCATGTAGAATGAGATTCTTTGCACACTAGATTAATGTGAATACAATGACAACATGTCCATAGACTAAAAAAGATCTAACATGATAATTTCAGATGTTTCAATATTTGTGTGAGAAACCCACAACAAGCTAGATAAATCCCAGTGCTTTTCTGTAGTATAAATGATCTACTTTGAGGTCAGATATTTAAGATTGGCTCTATGGTCAATGAAGTGATAAAAGCACTTTGAGTTGTCTGGTTATCTCTGAAAGACATCTAAAGCTCATCAGATAAATTGTGCCCTGAAAGTTTTACTCTGTCCGTCCCTTCGTTTGAGCTAACTGTTCTTATGCTTGACGCAATTCTAATAAAGATTTATTTTATATGCAGTAAATTAGTGTTTAAATTTAATGATGGAATTTGAATAAAGAATTTCTATAAATGACAAATTGAGTGAGTGACAGATAGAGAGGTGAGTAAGGTGGCATTCTGGTGAACACCCAAAACAACATTCAACTGTCATACTATCTCCCTTGTTTCAGTGGCTCCTCCCAACTACTACACATAACACAAATGATGCTGTCTATACCATTTATTTTTTTTAATATCTGTCCTGGTGTATTTTTCAGGTAAATGAAGTTACTAATTCACTTGTAAGAGCTGTCTGACCGTCTCACAAATAGTCTGAATCTCATACATTTCAAATTCTTGCAGAACTACAGATATGGTACTGATAAGCTAGAAATCATTTATAAAAATAATGTGTCAATGCAAGAAGCCATGGAAAGCTCCTCTAGGGGTTACCCGCACTGCAGGAATAGCTATTATACTGAAGTCTACCACACATAGACAGAGGACCAGAAGACAAAAGTTTGGGTCTTTTTAATCTTACCATCATTGTCATAAGCAGCAAGATTAATTAATTTAATAAAACTTATTTTCTGTTGATATATCCGAGTCAATATTACAAATATCATTAAAATAGTGAGAGCAGATAAACTTTTATCAGCAAAATAGATGGCTATAAAAATTTTCACATTATGATTTGTAACATACCTTAAACGTATGCAAATATGTTCTGGTTTTGAAAGCAAAACCAGTGAGAGACTCCAAGTCAGAAATACAATTTATTAGGAAAAGGAAAAGAAGAAATATAAAAAACAAAATACATGCAATAATACAAAGGAAAAAGAAAAACACTGACAGAGTCAGAATACAACCTGACACTCTGTGGGTCAGAGTATTGGTAGCAGTCCTGTTGGAATGGTGTCTACAGTCCTCCTGGAGTGGCAGGTGTGGCTCTGTTGGAGCAGTGATCCTGTAGAAAGGCGTAGTCCTCTGAAGGTCCAGTGGAAAAGGCAGCTGTTCTTCTGGGAATCCGGTGGAAAGGCTCGTTTTGTGTCCCAAATCTCAGGTTTTTATCCAGGTAGAGAGGCTTGGCTCCTCCCCCTATATGGAGCATTTCCCAATGGGATGATGGAATTTTATCAGTGGACTCAATGGCCCATTAGCAGAAGACCTATCCCTGGAGGGAGGATGGGTCATGGAAGAGATAAAGAAACTGCTCTTGCTGGTTTCTTATCAGCTGCCTTATTGACAGAAGAGTACACCACTTCCCCCACCCCAGTTCCAACAGATGATGATGGAATACCTGTTTTGATTACATTTTGCACTGCAACTCATGACAAAATACAACACAAAAAGTGATGTAGCTATTACAGTCTTTTGAGGGCCAAATTATGTCTCATGGTTAACAAGAACCATTTTGTTCTTATCAGGGATTACTAAAGATAAATGTGAAAGAAAAGATTTTTCTGTACTTCCTAATAAACCTTATGTTCATATTGCCAAGTCATTCAGCTTTGGGCAAGACATACGGAAAATTAGACCACATGAAATAAGTTTTTCCACTGAATATCTCACTATTAAGACATATGTTCATAATCCTAAATAGGCCTAGGTCCTGCTGTGACAAAAATCATATGTCCTGTGAATTGGGCATTCTGTGCAGCTATCCAAGATTTATCATCCAAAAATAAAGCAAAAGAAAGAAAATACTAGAAAATATAAAGGAAATTAAAGACTATTAATAATTTCTTTTTTGATAAATGAACTGTGTAATATTGTAATTTTTAATACAATTTCAAATATCCTTCAGTTATTGATTTTTTTGTGGCAGGAAAATATTTTAAAGATGAATTATTATATCTAGAAGAATAACAATACAGTGAGAATAAAACAACAAAATGATAAATTAAGAACAGTAATAAGTGAAAAAGAAGAGGCAAAACTTAACATTAGCAAATTAGTAAAATACCAAAAAAATAAATCTTTGATGATTTCACATAATTATAGAATCAGAAATATTTAGTTGGGAAAGACACTTAAGAATTTCAAATCCAACTCTTTACCCAGCACTGCCAAGTCCAATACTGAACCATGCCCCTAAATGCCACACTTACATGTCTTCTAAATGCCTGCAAGGACGGTGCCTTCATCACTTCCCCAGGCACCCTGGTCTAGTGCTTGACGACCCTTTCCACAAAAAAATTTTCCCCAATATCAATCTGAACTTCCCCTTATGGAACCTGAGGCCACTTCCTCTCATTCTATACCTTGTTACTTGGGAGAAGAGGCCAGCACTCACCTGGCTAAAACCTGCTTTCAGGTAGTTGAAGAGAGTCATCATATCCTCCAAAGGAGCCCAGAACTGAACACAGAACTCGAGCTGTGCCTCACCAGTGCCAAGTACAGAGGACAATAATTTCTGTGGTCCTGCTGGCCACACTTTTGCTGATACAGGGTGCTGTTGGCCTTCTTGGCCACCTGGGCACACACTGGCTCATATCCAGCTCTTGTCGATCAACATCCCCAGGTCCTTCCCACCTTTCTGTATTCCAGCTATTCTGCCCCCAGCTGGAAGTGCTGGCTGCAGTTGTTGCAAATGCAGGATCCAGCACCTGGCCTTGACTAACCTCGTATAATTTGCCTTGGTTCACCAATCCAGCCTCTCTAGGTCACAATATATAGTCTTTGTGCAGATCAGTTGTTGCATCCAACTTAGTGTCATCTGTAAAAACTTTCAGGGTGGCCTTGATCCCCTCATTCAGATAATTGATAAAGATAGTAAACAAACCTTGTCCCAGCATTGAGCCCAAAGAAACACCACCAGTGACTGGCCACCAGCTGGATGTGTAACCATTCACCACCATTCCCCAGGCCTGGCCATCCTGCCAGTATTTTTACCCAGGGAAGAGTGTACCTGTCTGAGCCATGAGCACCCAGTGTCTTCTGTCTTCTTTCTTCTTCTCTTCTGAGAATGCTGTGGAAGACAGGGTCAAATTCTTTACTGAAACTTAAAGCAGACAGCATCCTTCTGGCATTCACTAAGCGGGTCAACTTGTCATAGAATGAGATCAGTTTGGTCAGCAGGACCCGCCTTTCATACACCCATACACAGAAAAAAAATTAAACCAATTTTTTTTTTACAAAATTACCCCGGTCTTAAAATTTGGCGAGAGTAAAAAGAGAGAAAAATAGAGGATGAAAATAGTAGATGGGTAGGAAAAGCAAGCACTTTTAAATTGGAATAAAAGTTTGAGGAAACAGTAAAAATTAAGGAAAATCAACTTCTTTTTCAATTGGTGACCATAATTTTCAGACTATTAGAATGTCTTTTTTAACTAAGAGTCTAAAATTCACTTAATTGCTATGCTTTCTTGCTGTATTATTAGCTGGCGGAACAAAAGAAAATATTTTTGATTGGGGTCAAAATTTTATGACTGATATTTTAGTGCAAAAAATGAAATCTACTCTTCATTTCCAAGTGGAGTGTTGAAAAAAATTACATAATCAAATTAAGTTTTCTTTTTTCTTTCTTTTAACTGCTTTTAATCTCATTCCTATGTACAGATAAGACAGCTGTTGTTGCTGTTCTCTCTGCCATGAAGAGGCAAGGTATTCTTATTTTGTATTTTGCAACCAATAGTAGCAATGTTAAAATATATGTGCATATGTATAGCATGCTGCTGATATTTTACTGCATACCAATGAGCAAAATCAAGTAAACCACAACACTGAACAAGAAAAGTTATCATTTAGTACTCATTATTGATCTTTAAGACAGTTAACTGCATAGTGATTCTCACCTGTGGAACCTGAACTTGAATCTGTTAATTTGAGTAATATTTCTTTACATCATAGTGCAACTCTTTGCTCCCATTCAGAGCTTGAATTTTATGTTTCTGGAGCCATAATAGCCACTTGAAAATAAGAAAAAGAATTTTATAGATATTATTGTTTGGTACCTTATGACCTGGAATGGACCTTAAAAAAAGTGTAGATCCTTTGGGTGTTCAAGGGTCACAGTCTACCCATTCATATTGAAAATCTGAGAAGATCCACAGATATTTTCAGAGACAATTGATTCAAATTTTAGGTTTTTAAATTAAGATAGGGCTGAAGTTCCATGTTTATGCTCTGAAACAGAGAGATGGTACAATATCTTCAAAGACAATTGCCTTGATACTTTCAGTAAAGGCAAAACAATAGATTTTTCTTCTCTGATCTTGTTCTCTGAAACATCTGAATTGTTTTAAGTGGTGTTTTCAAGGACATTTCAGCCTGAGGCACAGTCATTCTTCATGGAATTACTAAATTGGGTGGTTCAAGTTCAGCAAAGCAAATTAAAACTGTTTAGATGATGTTAGTCATGACTCTTCCTCCATGTGAAAAAAGAAAGTAATGTAATTCCAGTATTTTAATTCTTTCAGTGATTATCTCTTCTTCCAAAACATAGTTTTGAGTTATCTTGAAACAGAATGAAGCTTACCTAATAGTAATACATTGAATTTTGACAATAACTTAAATGATTAATATTAATGTGAGATAGACTTACAGAAATTGGAAATTAGGCTATATATAATAGATGTGGAAAGTTTTTCCTTGTTTTTGTTCACTTAGTCAAAATAGAGCACAAGAAGTTAGAGGGCAGGAAGTTAGTCACCAAGATTAGAAACGTGCATATGTCCTTGTTCAAGATGTACTTTCAGGATCCTGGAACACAAGTACGCAGCCTTGTCTGACCATAAAAGGAAAAACCGACAAAAGGAGGGTTCGAGGAAGACTATTAGCCTTCATCCCAAACGACCACCAGGAGGCAGAGGACGACCGTCTAGCAACACGCTGCACATGCGCAGAGTAAATACCGGAAGGACACGTCAGCTGGAAGCGCGCACTATAAAACCAGAAACTGGAATCCTTTACGGGCAGCAGTTTGCGGAGAGGAATACTCTGCTGCCGTCCAGCGCTGTTATTTGCTAGTACCTTGCTTGCTGTAATTAATAAAATTCTTTGATTCGGCAAACCGAATTTCTCTGATTCAATCTATCTCACTATATATTAACTACACTACTCAGTAATTATCTTGATGAGTCCTATCAATCTCATTGAGTAAGATGAGAGCTTGCTTTGTTCTTCTTTATTGTCCAATGGAGAAGGCTATTCAGCACAAAATTCAGACAACTAAAAAGCAAAGATGGAAACAGTGTCACAAACAATTTTAAATGCTAGGAAATTAACCCCAGTATAAGACAATCATAGTTTAATCTAGAACTAATGCAGTTAGAATATAATTACATAAAGAGATGGAAATGGTTAACCATTCAGAACCTCGATTTCACCTGACATGTTACCTGGGTGTAGTTGAGCTCACTATCCATATAAGTCACACCGGAGTATGCAGCACATCTATGATATTTTTCTCATTCTTTTCTGCTTTACAAATGGCTGCTTGATTTATTCAGCTGGAGAAGGCTCTGGGGAGACCTTAGTGCACCTTCCAGTACTCAAAGGGGGCCAACAAGAGAGCTGAAGAGGGGCCCTTTAAAAGAGTGTGCAGTGATAGGACAAGAGGGAATGGCTCCAAATTGACTGAAATTAGTTTTAGATAAGTCGTGAGGAAGAAATTCTTTCCAGTGAAAATCATGAGACACTGGAATGGGTTTCTCCCCATCTTGAGAGATGTTCAAGACCAGGCTGGATGGGAGTCTGAGCAGCCTTGTCTAGTGGAAGGTGTCCCTGCCCATAGTGGAGACAGGGAATAAGATGGGACATGGTTTTATGGTGGACTTGGCAGTGTTAATCTTGATGGCTGGAGTCAGTGATCTTAGAAGTCTTTTCCAACATGTATCATTCATGATTCTGTGATCTTTAAGGACCCTTACAACACTAACCATTCTATGATTCACTATATGATTCTATTCTCCATTCTATTCTGAAAAATTTTCACAAACATGCAGTGCTGTTGCAAGGGAAAAGCTTGAGAGGTCCTGTAGATATTTACCAGGTTGTTTTCACGCCATGCCGGTCTACTGTGATTTCTTCTCTGGCACAGGAATAGCTATAGTTCTTTCCTACCTCATAATTATCAACGTTCAGTTACATTTTAAACAGAGGTAAAAATTTTGGCCATAATAATAGGCAGCAATTAAATAAATTGTTATTTATTTTAAGAACCAACTGATAAATCAGCTCATAAAATTTCTTCTAAAGGAAAGCAATATTATGTCTAGGGGAGGCATGTGTGTGTTGTGCTTGTGTAAGAGGAAGAAGAAAGTTTTGTGAGGCGAATGAAGATTTGTTTTAAAAAGATATGTTTCATAAAAATTACTCTTATTTATTCAAAATTATGACAACAAAAGCCAAATACTCAGGCAACTATTTGATTAAGGTTGATTTCTTGTTTCCCAGGAGAGTTATATTTCACATGTACCTTTCTCTGTATGCTAGCTTTTAATTGTAAACATTTCTGCTGAAGTGTCATATCTGGAGACATCTGGGGCAGTCTACAGCAAACACAGCAGTTGTATGGTTGGAGGTATAGTCCTGTCAGTAATCATAACCTATAGAGAGAAGTGATGGGAGCTGATGGAAGTATACAGTACAACAATAGCACAGTGTGGAAACTGCCTGTGGGGAATATTTAGCTAGAAATCTGCAGGGTACTTTTTTTCCCAGAAGTCAAATGCTATTACTCAAAATCTCCTGGACTTGGAGTCACACTCTGGTTTTGATAAATATCCTTCATCTGAACCAGTTGCTTACAGTCACCAGTTTAGACTGTTGCTAGGATATTTCAGTGGCATCTCAAACAAATTTCTTGCTTTTTCTCTCTAGGCCATGCTCTTTCTTAAGGCTCTGAGTGCAGCAGGATCTTGCTGTCCTGAAATATTTTTCTCTGTACTCAGCCTATGCAACCCTAACAGCCCTCAGGGATTTAGTTGCCCCTGTTCAAAGTTTGCTCTGATGTAGTGCAGCCATGTAATCTCAGATCAAACCTCTGGAAAACAAAGCAGTAAGAAGAGATTAAATAAACCTCTCCTTGCCTGGCTGTTGATTTATACCATCAGTCTCTGCCCAAATTATGTCGCGGTTTTTCTTGTCTCTGTGTTTTGCCCATCCCTGGCCTTTGCCTGCCCTTGCTGAATCCTCCCCCCAGCTTGACCAGGGACCTGCATTCCCATTAGAGACCTGCCTGGCTGGCTGGACTGTGGCCAGCCCTGCTCTTCATCACCCCACCAGACCTGTTCAACTGCAGTAAGTTTGTGTCCCTTGTTGAGGAAGCCTTGCTGCCACCCTTAGCTCTCCTTCCTTTCTGGAGACTCTTCTCTACTTCATGAGTGGGAAATAGATGTTTTTCTAATAGTGATTTCATAAGTGTATTATAAGAAAACCAGTACCCTATTCCACTTCCACAAGTGAAACTTCTGTTTCACTGATGAAAAAAGTGCATATTTTTTATATGATATAATGATCTCTGCCCAGTGTTTTAAATTTAATTAATTTAATTTTAGAAAAAAGATACACCTTTTTTTTTTTTTTTGTGAGTATGAAGAAATCAGATATGAATGATGCCATAAGCTTTTACTGGGTCTAGGTACATGTTTAAGTTTTCTTGTCAGAATATTCCTGAACTTTGCAATATTTTTGGAGGTTCTGATGATTTGATTTTTTAGATGGAAGTGTAGATGCTTTCCACTAGCAGATGTGTAAGAACATCAACTTTTCTTAGCTGAGAAAAATTTTACATTCCTTATATGTATGCAATGATGTAAAAAGAGAGGAAAACTGACACCCCGATAATATCATCATTATTTAAATGTACTCTTTACATATGATTTCATATCTACATAATTCAGCCAGGATTAAACTGTCTGTAAGAATTTTACACACACTATGCCGTGAACTAGAGAAATGAGGGCTATCATGTCTTGAAATGAAACCTTGTTTGTGCTATTTCACAATCTTAGGTTAAAAATGTGTGATGCAATTGCTTTGAAAAACTATTTTCCCTAAAATTGTAATAGCAAGCAGTGAGTCCTTTTTTTTGTAAGTGAAGATTTCCCCAGAAATCTTGAAACAAAGATAAATTAAAAGACAGTCCTACAGCATTAAAGTGTCTTTAGATTCATTTATAAAATATCCTGCAGTGTTTTTATCTTAAGTATGTGCAATCTAAGGCCAAATAGGAATTAATATAAGTGGCCTTTTCTTGAGTAACATAATAACATTTTGTGAAGGTTTGCCACATTTTTTATTGATTGGTCAGATAATTATGCATCTCAATTGTAAACTGACGTGTGTTTTAAAAATGAGAAAGCAATTTTGCTCTTCTCTAATAGGAGAAGTCAAGTTTTGGTTCTATCTGTATAGATGGCAATTTTTTTCTCTCTGTTACATTATGAAAACATGGAATTAGATTAAACACAAAGAGCTTACTTTTACATACAAAGTGTTTGTGCACAAACAAGTATTTATAGTTTCATATTGAACAAACTCCATCAACACAGAGATAGGTATATATGTCTATTTGTCCTCCTTACATGAGCACACTGATATATTTTCAACACAGAGACAACTTAACTGCAAAACTCTAATTCTTAATTCCCATGTCTTTGATATTTTCACTGCTCTGTTCTGGGCTGTTCCATCTGATCAGGCAGAAGCCAACAAAATTGAGGATATTTTATAAATTTCTATATTTTTTTCATCCAAAAGGTAAAGGATATTGCAAAGTAATTTCTTTTTCTCATATTATCTTTGCATTCTTTTTGCTACTAAAAGTTTTTACAGTTGGAATCTGACATGATATCAGCAAGGGAAAAAAAAAAACCAAACTCAAAATTAGTAAAATTAACTATTCTCCTGTGAATTTTCTATCAGGAATTGTGCCGCATCAGGTAATTTCTAGAGAGTTTGCTGCACAGCTTATAGCAGAAGATGCAGTAGTGTTATCATTGCTGCTATACTGTGTGCATACATTCATTTGACACATTTTTACATTTCATAAAAATATCAATTGATTTTAGGTCTTCTGCAAGTGATGAAAAGCAGGTACTAAAGACAATTAAAAAGCAGTGTTGTTCTGTCATTCCCATGAAATCCAATATACTCTCTCTCATAATGTGGTCATTTTATGGCATTCTATCATTGAGACATGTAAGTGATTATTCTGTTTGCATTACATGGAGAAAAAGAATTCAATAAGATGTAATTGCAGGTGCTTAAGAGCCAAAAGACAATCAGGTACCCAAGTCCAAAGCAGAATCTGGCTGATGAACAGCAACATAAATATTTTAACCATGGATTATAAAATGCTTTTGATGCAGTAAGGAAAAAGAATTTAGACTTTTAAATAATTCTATTTTTATTGTTCAATATATTTTCAGTGGCCAACTGTTACTAAATATGGATTTTGGTATTACTTTAAATAATCACTAGTGTCCTCTTGGCGGACTCTAGCTGGATGGTAGCATGTTAGTAGGAATATCTCCTGAGATTTGATACCAAAGAGCAGATAAAGGCAGACTGCTGCTGAAGAAGACACAAAAAAAATTAAAAAAGCAATTTTTAAAAATTTATTTTCAGAGAATATAGTACTAATAGTAAATAGCAAATTTATTCTCTAAATAAATACAGATGACACACTCTACACTGTTTTACACCACAGTTACTTGAGGGAAGGACTACTCTCCTCACTAAGAGAAGAATACTCTTCTTATTTCAGTAAATTCTGTCTATATTTGCACTTCAGTAGATGTTGGCATAAAAGAGAACCAGATGATGATTAGCCTAAATCAAAAAAATTTCAATAATGCTGTGATGGTGTGTAAAACAGTAAAAATACTTATTCAATGTGGTAACTTATGTTGCTTGATGTTGGGATCTATGGGAGATAGGTATATAAAATAGCTCCTTCTGGGATACATTTCTTTTGTGATTCAAAATCTATAACCTGTTTGAATTAATCTCTCTCCAGATATACATGCCCTAAAGGGTGATTTTCTCCTAGAAAATAATGATGTTTGGCACCTATTCCTTGCAATCTATAGTGATGAACGTCTGTCAAAAAAAATTCAGTTTTTCAGGGAAGCATCTTTTATTCTTTATTTCGTGAAGGTTTTCAGTTTTGCAGACTTAGTAGGGTGGTGATCTCTTCTAAACAGAAAGGCATTTTTCACTCATTCCCCTTAATTACTCACGAGTTTTATATCCTTACTACTGGCAATCCACATGCTGGGTGTTCATTTTCCCCTGAAAATTATATTTTTCTGGAAAAAGTATAGTGGCTAAGACTGTGACCACATTTAAACCAGAAATGCTTGTCAGTGTAGCAATACTCGTTAGGGACCCAACTTTTACAAAATGTTTTCCTGGAAGCAACTGCATATTCATTAGGATATTTTTATCACATAAATGAATTCTGCTGTTATAGCAGTCTTCATCTAAGCAGTTAGAATAAATAAGATCAGCAAATCTGATCCTCTCACCAATTACACCTATCTAGAAAGACAGACCTGAATATACTCAGATCTTATCATTGTGGTTTGAATTCTATAAGCTTGGATTATTGATAGCTTCATATATAGTCACAATGTAAAGGAATAAATCTGTCAAAAACAGTGAATTAAATGGATGACAAATTATCCATGCTTCAGTAGCAAAGAAAGTAAAGCTTCATTTGTGTCTACTAGTATGATTATATAACTCTGCAGTTCCTTATAGCAAGTGTCTAATTATAAAAAAGGTAAATTTTCTTCAATACTCCCTACTGGTTTGTTATAATGTGCATATTTCAGCGGCTTGCACTGAAGATGAATTGAGATAATCAGAACAGGCATCCCACTGGATTGACTTATTGGAACATTGCTGCATCTCACTGAGGCCTCACGAGGATTTATATCTCGAAGGTAACCAGGAGACAGCCAGAGATTGTATTTAGCTAAAGAACAAATGCCATGTTTGTGCCTGATTGCCCCCAGAGTGTACGCTGTTTCTGAGCCTCCAGCCTACTGGAAATAATGATAAAAGGCTGAAAGTCATTATAAGGAATCTGCTTCATTTAAAATATGTATTTTTGTGATGTTTAGCTTTGAAATAATGGTACTGATTTCTTAGTATAATTTTTTTTGATAAGCTGTATTGCTTATGCTAAAAAAGGACAGCAGAAAATGTACTACAGTTTATGTTATTTAAAGTGCTATACTAACAGCAAATAGCTGGTATTAGTCACCTTGCGAATTCAAACTTACTCAACAAGCACAGTATAATTACTTCCTAAAACTCCTCACTGATTTATTGTAAATCTTCAGATATGCTTTTTTAATCTATTATTTTCCTTATGCTTCATTTTTGCAAACATTTATGCATATGCTAATTTTCATTTTTAGAACAGAGTCCTGTGAATAGTCTAGAGCAGTTCCTGGTTTCTGCTCGTATTCTTGGCCTGGGAAGGAAATTTACATTCTGCTGCATCTTTCTCCTCTCCCACAGGGAAGATGCTCCTTTTTTTCTTGGTCTGTCACGGCAATATCATAGAAAAAAAGACTTAATTGGAAAGTGGAATCATTCCAGAGCAATTTTCCAGCTACTTTACAAAGCTTCATGGATAGCAAGGAACTTGAGAACTTTCTTCTAAGATTGTCCCTACACCAGTAGGTACAAGGTGATCTAAGATTGTTCTGCCTGGACTAACCAAGGAAATGTAGAAATGAGTATTTATGTACCTCCCTCATGTCTGGAATGAGTCAGGTGTGGCTGAATGAGTTAGCTGGATGAATAATACATGCCTGTCCTGCAAAGGCAAGTTATTTTAGTTCAGGTGCATTTTCTTCAAATTAAGCTGCATTGTTTTTAAATCTGAATTTAGACCTACAAGGAGATGTTCATTGCTATAAAGGCTTCTCAGACATACTTCCTCCAGCTCAGACTGCTGAACTTCAGTATCTTTTTTTCAGAGTAGATATACTTTCAAAGAAATAGTGACTATTCTCTAGTTTTTTCACTCACAAGCCAAGCCTAAACTTGAGTCAAAGACATTCGTTTCCTTAGAAATGCTGACCTTTTCAATGCACTGGCATTCACCCAGGCACTTGTGTCCTTGGAGTAAAGACGTGTTTGGTTCAGTTTTGAAGAGCACAGACACTTCCTTTCACATTTCACCACCCTGGTTTAAGTGTTCTGCATGTGTCAAATGAGAGAGGTACTGAGATCTTGACAGGCACAGAAGAGTAAGAATGAAAATGGCCTTTGTAACAATATGTCTATTGCTATTATAGTGATATAGGTTATTTATTGTTATGTAATGGCTTTGCACAAATGACTTTGACCTCTGTGTCACAGAGGAGTATCTAAAGAATTCATAGCTTTCTTTCTTTTTTTTGTCAAGATATGAATGGGGAATATGAATAAACATTTATCCTTATGATCTCTTTGCAAGGGATTATATTAATGGATTTTTATAATTTTACTGCCTTTCTGAAGAAATCACTTTAATAAGCTGGTAAGAGGGGAAAGAGTAAGATAGGAAAGAAGGAGTTGAATAATTACTAGCAAAAAGTAGCTGTTTGTAAAATTCTGCATACGTAGAGCAAATTCTTCCCAGACAGAAATAGAGGATTTGTTTTACTATCCAGGTATTTCCAATAGTTTCTTTTAAAGGAAGTTGGAAATTTTTTCATGCACATCCCTTCTTTTCTTTTTCTTTTTTTTACACTAAGGCCTTCAATGGCTTAACAAATTGGCAAGTAAGGTTTAAGTGTAATCCCTGACAAAAGTATTAGAAACTTACAGGAGCTTAGTAGAATGGTGAAAACAAAAGTAACAAGAAAACAAGTACTTCAATCAGCCAGGAGCTGAGAATGAGAATAAAGTACTGTAAGACAAAAGGACATTATAAAAGTCGTTTGGATCTTCTACATAAAAAGCAAATAAACAAAAACCTGGAAGAAACAAAATCTCTTGTTTTTCATTAACATTTTAATACTTATTCAGTCTTTTCCAGGCACCAGAAGGCTTCTGCCCTTTGTAAATTAAATTCACTGGTGAATAATGAAGCAATGTCAATCATTAGGTTGGATCTGCCTAGGAAAACACTCAGGCTGTTATATCCTGAAATACAGGTTTCCTCTTTCAGACTACACGGTACCTGCTTCCTATTTTGCCATCTTTATTTAAATAGCATAGAACTAAAATGAGGAAGAATCTTCCTTTGTATGAGTGAAATTATATGCTAGGGTAGTGAAGGGTAGCTTTTTTCCAAATTATTTAATTCTTTCTGGAATAATCTAGAATCAGATTTTTAGTAAAGGACCATCTTTGAACGCTTCCTTCCTGAACCCATAAATGAAGCCTCAAAAACTGCACTTGGAAAGTAGGACCTTAAATAAATATGTGTTCTGTCCTTCAACATTCATAAACAGATGCTCTCAGCTGGGGCTTTAGCATTCTCTGCTCAAGAAACCTGCAACTTTGTAAAATGCCCACTGCAAACAAAATTTTTCTTTCAATATCAAAATATCATTAGAAAAATTTCAGGTGCTGGACTTAGAGTTTTTGGTTTCATCATGTCTTCTTATCTGGCAAGTGTTTGTCATTAGTTAGTAAATGTCTTGGGCAAATAGATCAACAATGTGAAGGACAACAATATCTACTTTTATTTCCTCTCTTCCTATCTTAGTATCTTACTGGGACTACAGTGGACAACACAAAAATATCTCAAGTTATGAAGAAAATTAGAAATTGGTTCAAAGATTTTAGCAGAGAGTTTTTATGTAATTTTCTTTAATCACATGATGAAGAAATGCATAAAACATCTAAGTACAAAGAAACTGTGATTTTTTTTTTGTCTATTCTTACTTGGTGAAGCAGGAATTTTTTTCCGAATTAACAGATGTGGGTAACTAGTATATAAAGATTACTTTCTAGTGTGCAAGCATATCAACAGGCATTTGTCTTTGATTTTCAATTCCACTTTTTTCCTTTTTCTTTTGTCTGATTTTAAATTAGTTCTACCTAGGAAATTTTACAGTATTAATGGCATCATCAAATAACTTTCTATAGAGTATAAAATTTCAACCATTGTGATTTGCTCCAGTAGCTGGTACAATAGCATTTTTGAAAATGGTAGATAGCTGTTGATGATTTACACATTACCTGTCTTCAGTATCTCTATGTTAATTGTTTTCATGTTGGGATGATTTGCTATTTAAGTGTTGCTTTTCTCCCAGGGTGAGTTACTATATGATTTTTAAGAAATACATTCAGATTTATTCTATTCTTAAATATTTGTATTCATGGTTTTTAATTTAAAAGATTAGGTTACTTATAGTTATCCTTTTCCTGACTGCCTTTACATCAAGTAGTAATTGTGCAGTCTTGGCTCTACTTTAGATCATCTACTTGACAGACTACTTCTTTTTTTGGATGCAGTAAAGACAGCAAGGACAAGTGGAGTGATTTGTCCAAGGTGACTAAGCAACCTAGGGCAGCAGAGTCACAAAGGTAACAAAGGTCTTCTGAGACACGTGATACTTTTTATCTGTTGATGTGTTCGGGCTCTTTGCTGGAGAAAATTGCTGTTAATTTTGCCTTTTGTTGCTCTGCGGGACCAACGCATCTCTCAGGGAATGAACCAGGCTTGGTTCCAGCCGGCACTTCATCAACCAAATTCCTAAGAGTCAGATTGAAGAGTCTTTGTAGGAGGTGTGCAAGCCAGAGAAAAGTCGGCTTCACTTTCAGAGTCTAGGATGAGCTTGAGAATGGAACAGTTAGAGGGAAATACCACAGCTTTTTTGCATTTAAACTGAGAACTGAGCAGAGGTAGTATGGAAATCATTGAGAAACAATAAATGAGAAATTCCCAATCCTTTTTTAATTATTTAGATTTTTATTTTTTGGGCCACTTAACCCGGCAAAACTCCACTTTAGGGATTGTAACAGCCGTGGTCTGACTACATCTACTTATCTCTCCTTACCAGCCTACTACCTCCACATACAAGAAATTAAATCCTCAGGACGTTAAGGGATACTTGCCAAAAACCTCTACAACTCTCTATTTCTAATATTTCAGTAAAACAAAGAAAAAAGCAAACCTACAGTCTTGTTTTTATTATATCTGTTGTTTGCTTATAGATGAATAAAATATTTTTAGGAAAAGTTTATCTGACAAATTTAGTTCTTGTGTGTTATTCATGGAAAGACTATGCATATTTAATAATTTATTCACTGTTTATAATTGATTGAGCTTTTCATAAAAGTAAATGCAAATACAAAAAAGACGCAATAAAATATGAGTTTGTAAAATCTTTACTTGTTTAAAAGGTAGAAAATATAAAACATTAAATACTAAGTAGTGGGAAAAAGACCAGGAAGTTTGCAACTTCGAAGTTGTTATAAATATTTTTGTTTATTATTCTCTTATTAGTCATATTAGTCATTGCTCGGGGAAATGCCATCATAGTTTCTCTTTCCTGCTATGTTTAACAGCAATAGAAGGCAGTTGTAAGCAATCCATTGGACTCCAAAGAGGGAAAGAAGAGTGCAGTTCTCTGCGATTTTGGTTTGCTGTTGTTTTCCCTATGTCTGTATTCCACATTGAACCAATCATGTGTCCTACCTCAGACCTGTGTGCTATGGGAAGAGACAAAGAACCAATTTGCTCTGAAAGGGCTTGGGCAAACCCTTTTATTTTGTCAAATTAGCCAGAATACTTGATTTCAAATTTATGCCAACTTTTATGTGTTTTTTATGTTTCATGAAAAAGAACAAACCAGGCTTCATTTGGCATAAAGTTGCTGATAAAAAATAAATTCATCAGGGTGCTTGAAGATATCTGAAAACAGCAGAATAGAAGCAATCTGGACAGGCACTCTACATCATTTAGCCACACTATTTTTGATCTGTCACCAGAAGCCATGCAGACAGTTTAACATATTGTCACACAACGGCCAGATACAGCTTTGAATGAGATAATTGGACAGCTGGAGACAATGTTGCCAGCCCTCTGCAGCTGTACCAGCATTGCACTGATAGCTCTATCTTGCTTTTGGGCTCTTAGTATTTCAGCTTGACACCTCACTGTGCTGTGTGGACATACAGCGTTCTGGGTATGAGTGGACAACTTGATTTTGGCTGCATGCTAACAAAAGAGCATGAGATTTTACTTTGTTCTCATAGACTGTTTTTCCTCATAGCTGGAACAGATGGATTTTTATCATTTCAGTTTGGGCTGTGTCTTCAGACAGATTTTTTTTACTATAAAAAATAAGATTAGGACCAGATCTGCTTTATGGTTTTTTATTTTTTTTAACCAGAAGGATTGGACTATCACAGTGTTAAAGGGAAAACCACCATCAAACCAGCACATTTCTCTTTCAAACAATCAAAAAAAAAGTGTATTTGCTTCTTTGAAATGGTTAGGGAAATGCTGACAATGAGCAATGGTTGCATGCTCCCAGATATTGGCTATATATATATATATATATATATATATATATATACATGATGTTTTAATTATTTATCAGAGATATTAAATATTTAATACTTATTGGTTGAAGTAAACAATTGATACTCACTTAAAATCACTTTGTACCATTAATTCCAGGCATCTGTGCAGAACAAAATGAATGTTTTTAATCAGAATTGGCTTGAAAACTGTTTGTGAACAGAAAACTCCATTTTTATTATATAATGTATTCACAAAAAGCTTTTTCATATGCCTCTTGATGGCTTGGAAGCTTTATTGTGTCTGTGAAAAGAGCGTGTGGAATTACAACCTCTATCTGTAACTACTCATAGTCTTATGCTCACAGAGTGTTTGATTGCTCATAACAATCTGTGTAATCTGATATTGTAATGTGTTAGAAGCAGTACTGTTGTTCTAAGCTAAAAAATTGAAAAGTAGAACCATGAGCAAGAAACAAGGGTCAGCAATGCAATCATCTTTCTTAAGATATTGTCAGGAAAACAGGTTTTAGCATGCAACTCATATATAAATAAATTTACCAATAATCACTGCCTCACGCTTTTCACAAATGATTTGCTTTCTGAATTTCTGACAGATTATAAAACCCAATACAGTGGTCAATAACAGTCTATAATTTACTGTCAGTCACACTTTATGATTTTCAAGTACTTCCTTTTAGCTATGAGGGAGAATGTAGAAACACTGGAACACTCAATCCTATGGAAACATTTCTGCTTCTGCTAAATTGCATTACAACCATTTGTTTGTGTTAAAACAATTTAATATTCTGACTCTCTAGAAGAATAGCAGAACTATGTCTGAAATACATGTTGTACACGTCTTACAGAAGTTACCAATTATGAAAGGTTCAATACATTTTCCCATCGTGTTCTAAATGCTGTGGAAAAAGTTGATTGACCTTACCCAAAAAGATGGCCTAGCCATCTTTTGTCTCCTTCAATGTCACACAATATGTTCATCTCTTGGCATAGGATTTGATGAATTTCCAGAACTTGGCTTATATCCCTTCTCTGTGAGATATAGTATGCATCTAAAATGTTGAACCAGTCCTCTTATAACTATTCAGTAACCAGAAGTGAGTTCTGTAATATAACTGCAGTTTCTAGAACTTTTTCATTTCTTGCCTTGCTTAGGGAAAGAAGTTGGTCAATGTCTAACTGGCTTTCAACAATACAAATCATAATTTGATCCAGTTGAGAGCTTCTGTGTTTGCTGTAATGAAGTGCTTCAAAATATGAAACAGATCACTCTGTGCTGGGTTTTGTTTAGATGCTTATGCTTTCCCAGCATACAGAAGATGGAAACCTACTTCATGAAAATAATCAGCCTTGAAAGGGGTCAAACTTCTTATTACATTATGATATTAGAGTAATTTAGTTTTCTAATGCATTTATACTGCTTAAACAAATGTTTTAAATGAGCCCTTTGGATTCATATATTAATGTTTTAACGGAGATCCCTCGTCAAGGGTTACATGGCACAAATCTTTCATCTACACTTTTAGCTTAAATACCACATGGCACTGTTTTCTCTGCTGTTTGCAGGGTATTATACACATTTTGCATAATACTATCATTTAGATTCATGGCTTATTATGCTGAATTTTTATATCTGAACCTCAATTTTTCCATGTGAATATGATCAAAACTACTCTAAGCAAACCTTCCATGATTGTGTATATTTATTCAGAATGCTATCACCTGTTAAACAGGTCCCCAGCATGTACCTGTAGAGCATACTAATAGCTCACCATGCAGAACAGGACAGAGGTGACACATATGTTCACATGTTCTTTTGGCCAAACCAAGGGTAGGAAAGGAAATATTTAATGATATGTTTCATGTTGCTGCTTAACAGGAGAGAAAAAATGGAGAAGGAAAGCTAACAGCTGTATAAATCTGTGCAAGATTCAATATCTGGCCTGTTATGTGACTCTCACAGGTTTCAGCAACAACCATCAGTGGTTGTGGGGAGGGTCTCTGTTCTGCAATCATGGGTGATGTGGCAGAGCACAGACCCAACATATAGTAAGATCCAACAAGGAGGTTAGTGGCTAATTCTATAAAATAATACCAACATGAAGAAAAGATTAAAATTAGCCTAGCAGAATGCATGTGTTTGGCAATGAGGTACTTCTGCCTCCATGAGGGCATTCTGAGACGGTTCTAGAAATCTAATAAAAACTCACTGTTTTTTTCTATGATGTGTTCACCAAGACTTATGTGCCTCATTAGGGTAGCTTATTATCTACATGCTGCAGAGATGGGGACACAGATTCGGACAGGTTATATTCCTTGTTATCCTAAATCTATTTATAGAATCACTTAATATGGTGCTTCTATGAGTCTTCTTATAGATTTATTTGCCTTGGAGGCAAGGACAAAAGAGGCCCTAGGACTTTGTGTAGAGAAACAGTCTCAAGGAAGGTGATTTCTCTTTCCCCAGTCACTATCTGTACTGCACATTGTTTAAGTACTATGTGTACTACACATAATGCATAGAGTTGGAGGCAAGTAGAATGGTGTCATTTCAGTATTAATTTTCAGTAGCATTGTTAAGTGCTTTACTGAAATCCTAAAATCTGCTAGAAATTGTTTTGGGTGTTGCCAGTGTAGCTTTGGGACAGAGAAAAAAAAGATAGTTACAAACATCCTTTTTCATTATAAAAATCCAACATGGCTACAAGTATTTTAGTATCATTATTAATTAAAACTGCAGAATTGAAAATGAAGTCTCGTTGAACAAAAAGCACAACGCTATTGTTATTATTTTTTTTAGTAACTGTAGTTATGTTTCTCATGATAATGTGGAGAAGGATGAGTTAATAATGCTCAAATTTCAGATTAATTGGAATGTTTGATGATATATGCCAAGTCTTTAAGATATTAGAGAGATGTTTCTGCAGATCTTGCTAAGCTCACATCAACATGTTCTTCATTAATTATACATTCTGTACTGCACAAACATCATGAAGCCTTTTGGAAATAAAATCAATTAACTTTTTATATTTTTTTATATAAGAATAGGTATGTATAATATCTATTCATTATAGTCCATTGATTTACTGAAGGACTCAAGGTAGACAATGTGCATTTTTGCCTTGCAAAAAGAAGTAATCATTTTCCTAACTGTCCCATGAATAAGATATTTTTTACTTTATCAGCTCCATAGTATTATTTATTTTCATTAAATATGTATTTTTCTCTTGTATGAGGAAATGCAACCCTTAAATCTTAATTCTAAGAGTTTGTAAAGATTTCTGCTTTCATAAATAGAAAAACTATACTTGTGATACTTTGCTTTTTATTCTGATGTGATTGAATGACGTACCTAAAATACAGAAAAACTCTTCTTGATTCATTAGAATCAAGCCTCAGTTTATCACAGGGCCTTGATACATCCTTTACAAGTACACCCCTGTGATTAACTGGAACCATGCTCTGAAACATTGGTTTAGAATACTCTCTAGAGAGAAGCATATTTAAATAAAAAATTTGCATACATGCCTTGACATTTCTTAAAAGAATTTATAGTAATCTCAATAACACACCAACCCCTCCCCTCCGAGAAAAAAGAAAGGAAAAGTCCTCTTCATATCAATTGTTCTTGAATCCTGCATATCTCTAAATAAAAATGAAGAAACAGGCATACAAATACTATTTTCCAAAGGGAAACAGAAAAATGAAAATTATTTCTATATTCATATTTGAAATATATTTAATTAATTTAGATACAATTGATACTATTGAAGCTATTTTTTCCTATCTTGTCTCTATTTTAAAAATTATTTTGTATTATTTTGAATAAATACTTCTGTTTTTAGTGCATTTCCTAAAACAGTATGTATTAAATTTACCCAGAGGCAGCAAAAAAATCTAATCCATTAACTCTCCATGACAAATGGTTTAATATAGATGAAGTAGTCATTGGAATCTTTCCTGCAGCCACAAGAAGCTGCTAGTTTATCAGCTGGAAACAAAGAAGGATCATAAAACATTTCTCAGCAAATCCAAGAATGATTTGATAACTAAGCCCTCCAGTAATTGAAAACATATAACCATATACTTCTGAATTATAGCTGTGACTAATCTTTTATGAAATAATTTTTTTCCTCCCAAATACTTTCTATAGTGCAACAGTGCCTATGAGCTAGCAGGATGCTCTGAGATACAGTCATCATTCAGGATAAGCAAAGTTACATCCCTGGATGCCAACTCCTTCCCTGGAAAGTGACAGAAAAAGTTCATTTTGTGATCTTTCTTGAAGTCGCATGTCATTTTATTTATAGTTCTATCCTTCAGGTGTTTGTTTACATTTATGAATACAAAAGTATCAAAGGTGAATACATGAATAGCACAGTTATGAACATTTTGTCATCAAACATTTCCTTAATTTATATGAGTTAAGGAATGTGGAAATACAGGTGGAATATTACAACTTTGGTTTAGGTAAATCAGTTAAATTTGATGAGTCATTAGCAGTAGTTTTGTCAGAAACTTGTTCTTTGACCTGTAAGGGATAAGTGGGTGGTATTTTTCATGGGCCTATCCAGATTGCAGAAAAGACTGTCACGGTTGATTTGATCTGGCAGAAGGGATGAATGAGCTTCCAAAGACCCATTGTATAGTAATATCCAGATAATTAAATCTCAGAGCTTTATGAGCATCTTAGTACAGGATTAAAATGTCCTAAAAGGCATCTTTTAGCCACACTTTTTATCAGATGTTATTCTTATGTAGGATACTCAGACTGAATTTATTAACATGGGACTAGCAAAGATATCTTGGATCAGACTACCCTGTCCTTGCCACAACAGGCAACAGCATTTATTCATATTGTCTTAATAGCATAAAACTCTGTCTCAGATCATCAGTCTCTGTTATGAGTCTTTCAAGACAGTTTCACTGCTTCAGTTTCTCAGTAGGATACCACACTGTAATTTCCAGCACGATCTCCACTGTGTTATACATTAATGTGAAACAAGGCCTTACTGTTTTGTACCAAGTATTGTTACTGATTAAGTATAGTTTTAAAATGGGTAAAAAAGTATTCAGCGTGTTATGTCATTGTCTGTAACAGGATTCTTTTAGTGTTTTCTATTACCATATTACCATCAGGAGAGACGTTATAGCGTGGGAATTTCTGCTTTCAGATTCTTTCTGAATTCTTTTGAAAAAAAGACATATGGCAGACACATTTTAAAAACTCTAAAGCTCAAATATCAAAAGAAAAATACAAATATTAATAGAGTTAGCAGATTTTTTATAAATTCTTGCTCATGCTTGGCTTAATGAATTTTTATTGTGATATAGCCAGTTAAGGATTGGATTATGTTTCATACTAATATTTTGCATTTTACAAAAAGAGTTTGCTTTACTAATTTAAAAACAATGATTAAATTTTGATGAAAAACAAACTTCATAAAAACCCAATTTATTGATACATATATATTTCAATTAAACATATGTAACTATTGAATTTTGATTTAATCGATTTCTGAAATAACCTGTGAAAATGACTGGAAATGAAAGAAATTGTAGTTCAATCTCTTCTAACTCAATACAAGAGGAATAGGTCACTAACTTCACTTTTGAAGCAGAGATAAAGTAAAATCTCTAAGGACAGTAAAATTACAGGGGGAAACATAATTTTTCCCCCCAGAATCTACTGTCAAGATATCAGTGAATTTCCTCAAGGAAGGAGCAGATTTCTTTATGAGAGATTTTTTCACCAGTTGAGTCTGAAAAAAAGGACAGCAGAGCTTCCTATCAGACTATAGTAACAAGTTCTGTGAGTTCTTAGAGGAACAGAAAACCAGACATGAATGGAAGCCATTTTTTTCCACATCTTTTTTATTTTATGTATTTCCTGTTTCTGGGTGTCTGCCTGTTCTTGGATGATTAAATTCCATTCCTATTGAACCCTTTCTGTAAGTGGTGTTGAGATAACTTGAATTTTACTAGTTTTGATAAAATGAGGAGATGTTGGTTCCATGATATGATATTTTGCTTTTATTCAGTAATTGTACTTCAATTATTAAAAAAAACCAACAAATCAAACCAAACAAACCAACCAACCAGCCAACACCTCCCCACTCCAAACCCACAAAAAAACTCCCACAAAAACCCTCAAACAAATAAATAAACAAAAAAAAGATTGAGCAGTATTTTCCCCTTCATGTCTCTATCCCTCCACACAAGATATACTTGACTAGGAATGTATAGCAAAAATACTGTTAACTTCTATACTATGCTTGTTTTGTGATCATTCTCCATTTGAGGTTTCCTGATGCCTAAAGAATGTGAAAGATTGAATTTTACCAGTGGCCCCCTAAATCACTTATCATTAGATAAATGCCAATGTAAATGTCACAAAAGGAATCCTAATTTTAAAAAAACCCAACAAACAAATAAAAAAACAATCAGCTTTTGTATTTACCAATTGTGTAGGACAATAGCTACTAAATGCTCTTATATCTAGTAATGTGTTACTTAGCTTTATATTTTTCCTGTGCTCTCTTCAGTTTAGAAGGTTGTCAAATTAAGCTAAATCAAAAGATTTTTCACACACCTCCTCAGGGGATGAAGCAATTCTTTTGACAAGCCCTATCCTTAGGCTTGTTTTTCCATGAAATGAATGTAGATTCAGAACATACATCTTCCTTCCTGAGCAGAATATCTGAGTGGAAATTCACCCCTGGGCTTCAGACGTCTTCTTCCTTACTCTTGCCCTGCCCTTCCAAATCCGATAAAATGGTGATTTATCAGCTGATCCCTGGATACTTTGTTGTGGGGATACAAACCCACAAATGGTAGGTAATCTTTACATTTTAAGACCTCTCCTAGCTGGCTGGGTTTCAGGAAAGCATAACAGTTATGTAAACAAATTTATTTAACCATTGATTTTTTCTTTTTTCCTCCTCTTCATATCTGTATAGTCATTTTTTTTTTCAGTTCTATAGACTTAGAGTATAATGAGAGATCAGTAAGGCTATCTTTAGTATGGATAAATGATTTTAAATTATAAAAAAAAAAAGTAAAAAGACCAAACTCTTCAAAATTTACTCTTTTAAGGATTATATATGCCTTTTTTTAGTGAAAGGAATAATTTTTGATCACTCAACACTTCCATATTAAAAGATATTAGAATTTCTATGAGCTTCTCTGACCTGATTTAATTTAGGATAAATACTTAATTCAGGATAAATATTAGTGGCAATAAAAAGGAATAGGATGTTATTAGCATGAAGATTTTAAATGTGAGGATACACAAATAGCACTGGATTTCTGATGGGGTTGAAATAGCCATATGTTGGATAATATTTAATCTTTCTTGAATGCAAATGAAGAAGCAAATTTTATTTAGAGAATTCTAGACAACATCGAGTTTAAAATATCCATTTGTGAGAAAAATTTTGAGTTTAAGAGATCCCCTTCACTGTGCTGAACAAACAAAAGGAATCTACTACATACAACTTGTCCTGCAAAGGACTGGTTTGTGTAGGTGTGTATGTGTTTTTACGTGTTTGCATGTTTTGGTAATTCTGTAGTAACATGTTTAAGAAAAGGTAAAAAATGCTGCACAACAGCTTCTGGGAAAGAGGAGTGAGAAACAACCCTGCAGATGCCAAGGTCAGTGAAGAAGAGGGAAAGGAGCTGCTTCAGAGCAAACCTGTGGAGAAGACCATGGTGATGCAGGCTGACTTGCTGTAGCCCATGGAGGTCCCTGGTGGAGCAGATATCCACCCACAGCCCATGGAGAACCACAGGTCAGGAGGAATAGGTGGATGTAAGCTCAAAGAAGCTGCAGCATGTGGACAGACCATGCTGGAGCAGGCTGGGTCCTGGCAAGACTGTGAGCCTTTTGGGAACTCCTGCTGGAGTCCTGAAGGACAGCAACCTGTGGAAAGGATCCACACAAGAGAAGTTACTGAAGAACTGTACTCAATGAGAGGAAATATATGATGGAGTAGGGGAAATATAAAGAGGAAACAATGGCAGAGAGGAATTGTTTATGAACTGACTGCAACTGTCGTTCTCCATCTCACAACACAGGGAAGGAGGTGGAAATAGTCATAGCAAAGTTGAGTGTAGAAACAAGGTTATCAGAGTTGTTCTTATTTCTCATTATTCTACTCTGTTACAATTAACTTGGCAATAAATTAAATTCGTCTTCCCTAAGTCTGTTTTGCCCATGACATTAATAGGCAAATTATCCCTATGTCCTTATCTCAGTTTCTGAGATTTTTTACATCTTCTCCCCTGTTAAGGAGGGGGAGTGTAAGAGTGGCTTGGTGAGCACCTGGTAGACAGGCAAATTTAGCCCCTCACTGGTTCTCATCCTTCTATAAGAACATGTCAAAAGTCACTTACTGAGATCTCTCGCTTTGATTTTAGAGCAATTAACATGCAACAACATCTACTGTCCTCTATCTGTTAGGATAATAAAAAAATAATGAAAGCAAAGTTTAACTGAAATTTACCTTTTACTAAGGCCAAGGAGAATTACTTAGACGCTCTACGTAATATAATTTTCAGCTTTGCTTTTCCTGTTTTCTGTATTTGCCTCTATGTTAGCAGGGAACAGAGCAACTCAGCACATCACAAGGTTCCTGTCTTTCTGAGGCTTCCATTGCTTCTTGTTGGACTGTGATTGAGTTACAGCCCCACTAAGTATATACCATTGCAAAAATAAAACACATAGCCAAAATATTAGGTTTTTGACACAGTATGAATGATAGAGACAATGCAATTAATATTATGTTTTTCAAAGCTTAACACAGATGGAAGGTAGAAATATCTGAACTGAAAAGTTTGTTTGATTTGGTAGTTTCTATGCCCAGGCAAATTAAGGAAACAACTACTTTTTTTGAGATGAAGCTTTTTTTCACATTGAAATAAGACATATATCTGCTTGCCACAAGGCTACAGAGGCAAAAGCATGTAGATATGCATTATCCTCAAATTATGCTGTAAGCAGTTTTTTGTCTTCAGAGTCTCAGATTATTTTATATTTAATTTTTTCAGAATACAAGGTTCCTTTGTTCCTCTCAGAGGGTTACTCTACCCTCTGGGATGATGTGAATACTTTGAAGGAATGAAGAGCCACTATATGCAAGGGAAATGTCTATCTTGAATTGCCCTGCAAATCTGAGTGTGCATTGCAAGTTTTCTTGTACACACAGCTGGTCCCATCCTGTCTTCAACCTTTCTCAGAACTTAGGGAACAGGGATGGAGCAAAATCTTGCAAGTTTATGTTGAGAACCTGATATTGGAGTATTGATAGTAGTTATCAGACAGATCACTTACATATTGTTGTGGCTTTTTGCTCGTATGCGTATAGTTCTATGAAAATCCACACTTCTGACTCCAAATTACGTATTTTATGAACTCCTGCTGTCAATAAATTACCAAACTTTTACAAAAATTAAGTCTAGAAAAATGTCCAATAGCCAAAGGCAAAAATTGAACAAATGTGGAAAAAGCTTGAACAATAATTGAAAAAGCTTCTTGCCTCAGGTTTCTTTTCAAAGCATCATGAAGCATTGATAGATTGGCAAAAGGGTCAGGCAAATGATTTATTGTCTGTAATTTTAATCTTTATTTTTCATATTAACTATTATGTTTCAGTTGCTTTAATTAGGGAATGTGGAAGAGGCATCAACAATATTTACTGGTCCATTAGTCTAATCAGGTGAAAATGTTTCTTCATGGAGTTGAGAAATGTACCAGAGCACAAATTACCAATGAATCTGCACAGTGTTATTAAAGCAGTATAAATAAAGCTGGAATAGTTAGGATTTTGGACGAACTGGTTTCTCTGTATCTTAGTCATCAAGGATTCAGAGAAAGGATGCAGATCTTAGTATCTTAGCCACTCTGAATTGGCATAAATGCCTCATTGTTGCTTTTACTCATCCTCATTTTCTCTGTTGCAGAGTATGGAGCTAGTACTGGATAGGTTTTCCCATCAAAAAATAGTCTGCATAAAACTAGAATAATAAAACAGAAAACAGAATAATAAAAGACAACACTTCAAAATGGGCAGATCTATCTCATGTGGATATTACATAATGACTTTAGTGGAGTTACTCCATAAGTACACTGTTGGATATCACTAAACCCACAGCATTCAATGCAGAGCTAGTCATTGACTCCCACAGAGTTTTAAATCACTAATTTAAAAACTAGAATGAACATGTAAGTTCATTACCCTTCCAGTCTGTAAAAGATATAAATCTGGAAGAAGGCTCTAAACAACTGTGCTGTTCAGCAGGACTATATACATATTCTCAAACTAAAAGTGTTTTCTTTAAAATGCTATTTCTTTGGTATAGACAACCTTTCTATGTGTATAAAGGTAGTGGGAGAATAAAAATAAACAGTATAATTTTGTGACTTATCTTAACAAACTCTGGCTTAATTTACATTTGAAGTTTGTATTGGGTTTGCATGACCAGGTTTTGGTGTGTGTGGGCCTACAGGGGTTGCTTCTGTGTGAAACTGCCAGAAGCTTACCCCGTGTCTGGCAAGGGCCAATTCCAGCTGGCCCACTGCTGGCCAAGGCCAAGCCCATCAGAGAACGTAGTAAGGCTTCTCTGATAAGATATTTAAGAAAGGCAAAAAATATGTCTTTCACAGATTTAACTATGCTGTAAGAAGAGAGAAGTGAAAATGTGCAAGAGAAACATCTCTGCAGGCACCAAGGTCAGCAGGTCAAGGAGGTTCTCCAGGTGCCAGAGCAGAAATTCCCCTGCAGCCTATGGGGCAGCCCATGGGGAAGCAGCTGTGCCCCTGCAGCCCCTGGAGGTCCATGGAGGGGCAGAGATCCACATGCAGCCTGTGGGGGAAACCCACACCAGAGCAGGTGAATGCCTGAGGGGGGCTGTGACTGTGGGAAACCTGTGCTGAAACAGGTCCTGCAGACCCATCGGGAGAGGAGCCCACACTGGGGCAGGTTTCCTGGTAGGACCTGGCACCCACGCTGGAGCAGCCAGCCAGGATCAATCCACCGCAAAATGAATGCCTGGGACATGTTGACCTAAACTGAAGTGTGTATTATAATACTCGTAATACTGTTATCTATATATCTCTTTCAAATGGTTACAATTTTGGGGAGTTCTCATACTAGTGGGATGTTTTTGTTTGTCCGCTTGTTTTCTTTTTTGGCTGTTTGGTTTGGTTGGTTTGTTTTGTAAGAGTAGAATATTTCTTTATATTTGTCAGCCTGTTGGGGAACCTCTTGTAGTACACATTTACCAGTGAAAAATTTCCGTTATGGTAATGCATATTGTATAATCTTCTTACAAGCTTCATGATCTCTTTCAAAGCAATATACCTACTCAACTGCACAAGACCTTCAACTGCACAAAATTCTTCAAAATATTATAATAGACTCAAATGCCTATGTGAATCTGAGTTGTAGGGAAACTAACCTTCTGAAAAGTCTGTTTGTTTCTTTCTTTTCCAGTGGTAGTGGCAAATTCAAGCAAAGCCTGGTGTATTTATAGCCTTGTTTTACTGCCCATTTTAAAACAATTATTCTGGATTTTCACTTGGAAGTCTCTCTACCACAATCACCAAAATATATTTTCCAAAAATCTCAACTTTGCCTCACTTGTATTCTTTTTTATGCAATTTTTCTCAAAGTAATATTTGTAGCCTCCAAAACTGAATTTACATCACAAATCCAACTCATTCTCTTTCTAGCTTTCCACCAGGAGAAGAAATGGGGAAGAAAAAAAAAAGACCTTAACTTTGGTCCTGGGATAAGATTGATGCGCTGATTCCTTCAAGATTCCCTGAGAACTCTCTGAAGCATTTAAAGCAAAACTGGTGTTGAACCCCCTTTGTGGAGCACTTGCAAGCAGCCACATGTGGAGGCAAAAAGTTCAGAGTTGCAAATATCTACTCATAAAGCCTTATATATATTGGATAAATTGATTTGAGACTTGATTTTAAGCTATAAGGTAAAATTTGCCCAGCCTTATAGGCACCTTCCAGGTTCTGTACACACTGGAGGCTCAAGTATTTTGCTACTTTAGCAGCATATACAACGTGGGTGAGACAAATTAAAGTGTGCTGTTATCATCTCTGCCTCACAGAAACTATGCTGTTGCTGAGGTACATAGCACCATACTTCCTGGTAATACCACAAATGGTTCTTGTCACCACTGGAGCTTACTATTGAGAGCCTTTGTAACATTTAGATATTTTGTTGCCTTTTTTTCTTCTTTAATTATTTTACTACAGTTTCTGTTTACACTTTGATAGCTTTTATAAAGCAAATAATAAACAGAGATGTCTTTTGCACTACATACATAAAAGGAAAGGGCTTGCCTGCTCTGTGTTCTAGCCTTACAGGACTCAGATCAGAGAGTTGGCTTATTTCATTGTCATTTAAAACCAGATGTTTTTTCTGGCACACTATCTTGCAAAAGCAGCAATGAAATCCATCAGATGTACTCAGGGAAGCTCTAGTGCATTAAATTAAATACCACAAAGTCAGTACAATGAAGAACTGAAAATAAATCCTAAAAAGAAATACACATAAACAAGAGACATTTTCCTCAACGCTCTACTGAGTGATGAGTTCAAAGGAGGTCTTTAATAAAACTTTGCCAACAAGATGGAAAGCTATTGCATACCTTAAAAGTAGGTGCTGATGCTATATAGACTAGTATACACAAGTTTAGCTATCAGTACACAAAACAGTTACACTCCTTGCTTCCAGGAAGGGAACAGTATAAAACTACACACGCTGGTGTGGAATTTTAGGCTTTATAGAGCTTCTGTAGAAAATGAACTTTGTATTGGTTCTGTATGGCTACTGAGCTACTGAACTTTAAAGCTGTTTGTCCCAGATCTGTACTTGGCCCCTTGTATTCTCTACAGATAAAAAAGGGTAAAGTAGACCAGTGAAAATATAGGAGAGAAGGGTTAGGGTGTTTCTCCTTCTCCTTCTCCTTCTCCTTCTCCTTCTCCTTCTCCTTCTCCTTCTCCTTCTTCTCCTTCTCGTTCTTTTTCT
>VZTB01004975.1:240666-259716 GCA_013397245.1 Thryothorus ludovicianus
TCCTTCTCCTTCTCCTTCTCCTTCTCCTTCTCCTTCTCCTTCTCCTTCTCCTTCTCCTTCTCCTTCTCCTTCTCCTTCTCCTTCTCCTTCTCCTTCTCCTCACTAATAATGTTAGGATAGCCAGCTCCAAGTCATGCTGAAAACTTTGTGGGCAGCTTGACAGATACACACTTGACACAAAATGTATACACAAAATGTATTGTAAGTAGAACTCAGTTTTAATTAAAACTAAATAAATTTTGTTTTCAAGCTATATATCTAAACCAAACAATTCTACTAATTCATGAAACCTGAGAATCTACATTCAGAAGTTTCAAAGCTTTAATTTTTCTTCATCAAAAATATCATTGCTAAAAGGTGAAGGTATGATGTTTCTACTTGTGCTGGTGAACAAAAAAAAAAGCTGAAACCTCTAGGCTGAGAGAAATATAATTTAATTATCTGATGTGTATATCCATCACCAGAACATTTCCATTCAAAAAGAAAGTCTAACTCAAAAAGAGAACTCAGAGAATCAATTGAGTAACTGTGAGTAATTTTAGGAAGATTAATAACAGAGTTAGGGAGGAAAGTCCAAGGATGAAAATTCTAACAAGAATATCCTCCTATCAGTCAAAATTAAGAAAGATTATATTAATAACAAACTCGTTTTGCAAACAAAGTTATTTAGCTTTAAAATGAGAAATGTTAGAAGTACCACAATGCAAAACCATTGTGCCAACTGGTGTTGATGTAGAGTCTAGAGAGTCATACATGTAATGTTCAATATAACAGAGTTTACAAAATTTACAAAAGTTATATGTAACAACAAGGACTTGCAGCACTAATTCAGGGCATAAACAGAAGATGTGAGTAAATGGGCCTTCTTTCTTTTTCATTCACTGCATAAAATCTATTAATCCTAAGGCAGTAGATAACAGAATTTTAATTCTTTTTCTTTTAAAGAGGTTTTATTTTTCTGCTTTTTCATCTTTCTTTCACAAGAAGTCTATTTCCTTCCCATATTGTTCTAATCTGTAGTAGTCCATCTTTGCTTCCCCTCAGTCTCTGATGCTAATACAAAAAGTTCTAAAATGCTTGTTGAACTCACTCTTCAGACATCTTGTGAACAGCATGAAAGCAAGTTGCAACAATTCAAAGCAATGTTTGTGTGCTGAGAATGTTGCAATATTTCCCCTCCCAGACACTGTGGTGCCAAAAAGAATATGCTGAATCATTTTCTCAGGTTTGTCAGATACTTCTCAACCTCTCCCACAGAGCTAACTCCTTCCTTGATTTTGCATACATTTGTGCAAAGACCTCCATGATCCAAGAGTAATATGTGGGAAAGTGCCTCTTAAATTCATGAGAACTCATGTGGTTTTAAATAACCATGCCACATGATTACTACTGTACCCCCTGTCCTTCCTGGACACTATTTAGATCCTGGAGTATGACTTCATTTTATTTATCTTCTACATATTTAGAACTAGAGGGGGAGAAAAAAAGAAATTAGAACTGTAGCACTAGAGGGCACTATAACCTCCGAGATAATATTGGACAACATTTTCCTCTACAAGCAACAAAAATGTTATAAAATCTTCCACTAATTTTGTTATATTTTAACAGTCAACAGAAGTGGCCTAACAGTGACTACCAGTGATTTATAAAAAAAAAAAACCTCGACATTATTTCTCTACCCTTTTTATTTTAAGATTCATATATGACTAACCAAATCCATAGTAGTGGATATTGAAAGGTACATGAGATTTTTTTAGATGCAAAAAAAAATAAGAAATGTAATAATAATAAAAAAGCAGAAGGAAACTGATGAGACCATAGTAAAAACATTTATTTCCGTGTGATATTTGATGTGAAATACCTGGTAAAATCTCCCTTTCTAATAAATTTGATTTTTCTAGATACAAATACAATAATCTGGTTTGAACATATGGAAATATGAAACATAATAACAAGAAGTAAATTATTATTTTCTTAGAAAATATACATGGAATAACCTTAATATAGGAAAAGTAGCAATACAGAAAAAACAGAAATTACGACCAGAATCCCATGACACTCAAATAAGAGATTACTTTGAATAATAGTAAACAAAAGTCATTTATATAGAATTGCTAATATTCACGGAAAAAAAAAAAATCTGTGCAATTCCAAAGCACAATATGAAGTGTATACATACATAGATTTGGATCTCCAGAGCTAGATTATTGATATTTATATTATACCTAAGAAGATTTACATGCTTGAATATCTTTCCAGTTATGGACTGCATTTTTTTACATATCCTGTTTTCCAGAATATGCCTTTCAATCAAACAGTGGTTGGGTATTTAATTCTGTTTTGGGAACCTGCTAATTTTTTGTAGCCAGTATGTCTTTAAAGAACCATTTACACTCAGAATTGATAACTGTAAGTGTAAGGAGTATTATTGTCATATATTGGTTTGTGTTTGAAAGGGACCTTGAAGATCATCTAGTTCCAACAGTAATGGACATAACTCTTCCTTACTTCTCCCATAACAATTCTCATACTGTTGTGACAAAGGTAGTCTCAAAATTATTTGCTAGCATAGAATATGTGCTAAAGGAAAATTGTGATCAGACAAATCATCTTGCAAGGAAGCAGAAATATTGAAAGAAGCAGAAGTGCTAGCTGGGAGATAAAAATGAAGGCAAGAAACAAAACAAACCTCCAAACTGATTTTCAAGATGGCATGGTGGAACAAACAATTGGAAGCAAATTACTTAATAATAGACTGATAACAACATTTTGTTCTCCGGGGTGTTCATCCAACTCAGTTTCCACAATAAAGTGAAGATGGTTCACCCAGAGCAATTTGAACAACACCTGATACGAATGCTCCTGTTCAACTCTGGAGCAACCTTTCTTCACTGATTACAGACAGAGCCTAAGGACACTACCAAAGCACTTAACGACAGCTATTAAAATAAATAGATGAAAGAAATATAAGCTATCTTCTGAGATGGAAGTTGTGAGGCAAAGAAGAAATAAGAAGCTGCTGCATAGTAACAAATGTGTCTATTCACTATCTATGACTGAATAGGTCTGCAGGTGGTGTTGGAGGGAAATAACATCTTTCTCTTTTAGCAGGAGCTGCCCTGCCCAGAGGTGCGTGCTCAGACATTTCATTACCTGGAGCAGTATTAGAACTAAATGGTTAGGTTACATAGTTTGACTATAATTTATGGTTGGTTAACAGAACAAGCAGCATCAGAAGCCAGTGAGCTCTGCAGCAATTGCAGTCTTCCACAGAAATCAGAAACTATGAAAGCAATTATTTAAAAGGTCAAAAATGCATTAAAAGCTGTAAATGTAATTTCAGATTGTTACTAAACAATAAACATCTTCATCTCCTGACAAAAATCTAGCCAAAGAAAAGCAAACAACTTTCCAAAATTTATCTGCTTACAGCACTATTTTGCCACTGATGGAGATGTGGATCCTCAATTCTTGACTTTTTCCTGACTCAGGAAAAAAAAACAACTCAGCAAGTTTCACAAAAGTAAAAAAAAAAGCAAACCCACATTTTTGTTAGCAATAGTTCTAATTAAACTTGTCAAGAGAGGATTCATTTTAAGCTTCCTTGGCAGTTCTGTATTATGGGAAAACCAGTTCAGCTAAAGTTCTGGGAAAAAAGAAAACAGGAAGTAAGCCTGCAGCTTTTACAAAATTTATACAGAATTTGGTATTTAGCTAAAATAGTTCATTTTTCACCTCATTAGTGAAAAAAATGTTTTCTTCTAACACAAATACTTTTCCCCTGCCTCTCCAAATCCCCATGATTTTTCTTCAAAATCTACAATGAAAATATTTCAACTCATGCAACAGTGTTATTTTCAGCTTGGGTTTTTATTAGGGACATTTTTTCTGTTACCACTGCTCCAACATAACCAATATAATCTGGGTGAAAATTCCAGGGGCAGATTACATCTGGTTTGTTAACCAGTCTAATATACATCACATTTGGAATGGGACCAGCAGGAAGGATGGCCAGATGTTTGCCATGTCCTGGCAGCTTCCTCTGCCAAGGGCAGGGCTCTGAAACAGGGGAGATTGGCACTTCCTTGAGCAAATTTAGTCCCTGTGCAGCTGGATAAGCATGACATGAAGGACAAACTAGGAGGGATGTTGTAACCATAACAGAGATAAAATTTCCTGAAAAGATAGAAAACTTAACTCTTAGAAGTTTGTTTTTTTTTAAATATCTTGAGATGGACCATCTTTCCTCTCTGCCTGTAGCAGACTGCCTATGTGCTTTATGAAAGCACCATTCACTGAACACTCATAAGGAACTTAATCTTCAATTTTTCACCTATATTATAATTTTTTTAACCAGCAATTTTATTTTTTTGTAATACGCAGCTAAACACTAAATCTGTATAAATAAAAGTCAGATCTTTGTTCTAAAGAACAATAAGAAATCCCAATTCATCAAGTACAGTTTACTGTATTCCTCAGAATTGTCAGTGTTTATCACTTTCAGCAGCTGTTTTGATGATGGAAATATTTTGATTTTTTTGACATAATGTATGGTGTTGAGGTTTGGGTAGGTTTTTTTGTACCTCTGCCATTTTCTATGAAATAATTTTCTATTTTTCTAGAAAAACCTCTGAACTAAAAGGAATACCATTTGTCAACATAGACCTGTAGCTCAAGCTATATCAACAAAGAGCTCATAAGTTCAACTCCAACATTTCTTTGAGAAAAATAAGAGCAATAAAAAAATCATTTGGCATTTTAAGTCTGATAAACAAACGTGTAGTATCAGAGACCAGAGGATCTATGACAAAAGCAAACATTTTGTATCATCTAGGATGCTTTCAGCTGTCTGCTGAGAAGGGGTATTACAGCTCTCTGAAAATGCATATATAATTATGAGAGACAACTTTGCAAGTAATAATAGTTTTCATGGAATTTAAAGGGAGAACTCATCTTTTTCTTTTTTCGTCCCCACTCCCCCTACACAGTGAAGTCAGATTTTATTTACTTCGATTCTTATTTTGGAAAAAGTCCAGCAAAAATCCCCCACAACCAATCAAACAACCCCAAAAAGACAAAAAGTAAAGTAAATTAAATAGTAACTGAACTTTGGATATTTGAGATCTACAACTTAACATCTCATAGACTGAAACTATTCAGATTTATATTCAATTTGAATGCATTTAATCAAAGTCTTCTCTGGGATGTTCAGCATTTCTGAACCTGCTAATGAACACAAGCATGTTCAGAAAGTAATGGTTTGTTTGCTAGCCCATTACAGAAATTAAAACAATAAAGACTCTTATTGGTCATACTATTGTCAGAAAAGAGGTAAAGAACACAGCAAACAAGGAATAATGAGGGAAGAGGAGAAATAGGAAAGTAGGAGGGAAAGAGGGAGGAAAACCTTATGAAAGATTATTATTTCTGAGATTACGAATCAAACAAAATTATATCAATATTTTAAAAAGTTACTATTATATTGAGATAGAATTTAGATTATAAAATATACATATATATATGTGAGTGTGTATACATAAATATATTAAAGCCTGGTACTTTCCTGCTTTTAATTAAGGATTTACAAGATCCCTCTTCTGGTACTCAGATGCTCACAGCATTTTCCATCCCAAAGGCAATGCAATGGAGGACTATGGCTCCATTAAGCATTAGCCTCTTGACATCATGAGCACTACTGGAGTTCGAATATATTAGTCATATATATGTCAGGTCAGAGATGCTGCAATATATAATTACACAGGATCAAGGAAAGTTGTATTCTGCTTTCCTTCTGGTTTGATTTCTTTTTTTCTTTTTAAAAAAGGCTAAGTTTTCTCTCAGAGTCTGTGGATATGCTGCTTCCCACTTTTTTTTGCCCTGCCTGAGGATGAAGAGCCTGTTGCTGTTTGATCATGAACACGCTGGACTGTGCAGGGCATGTATCAGGAGGTGAGCTAAAGGCAAGAAAAAGGATCAGCAGAGGAATGTTGATGCACCATTATCATGATAGAGTCCACCAGGACAATCCATACCTGCTAAGGGAGGATTCTGGATGGGCATCCATCCATATGTGAAAGCAGTATGGAGAAATAAGAGCCAATTTGCTGAGTAAAACCCTTGTTCTTGAGAATCCCAAATCTGTTATATGCTCATCATATTTAACTTTGACCAGCTCTAATTTAGGCCTATGAACTGACATAGCAGCACATATCAGTGAGAGGCAGAGTACAGAAATATATCAGCTACACTTGAGACAAATGAAGTTTGCATGTTCCAACATTATTCAATCATACAAAACAAGGGATGCTACGTGGATACATTTGGGAATTCACTTCTGACCCAAGTGAAAATCCCAATTTAGACCATGTGAACTCTCTTTTCTTCTTTCCAAGGGTAAACATTGCTCAGCTTTAAGGTATTTTCAAAGTACTTTCTTGAGAGTAAGGCTATATAAATTGCCGTCAATCCTAGTAGCTATTCCTTTTCCCTTTTAGTCATGCTGGTTTGTTTTTTCCCTTTTCTTTCTGCTGTATATGACACAATCTAAAAAATGTTATATGATAGGGATTGATTTCCTGGTCTAACTAAACAATATCTTCAGTTACTGTGACAAAGAAAAGAACTGCTGAACTTTTTATTAAGTAGTACAGAAAATAGAGTTCTGTCAAAAAACAGAACTAGCAATCTTAGAAAATACTTAAATGAGAAACTATTTCCTCCTGCTATGATTCTCTTTGAGTTATGGAAATGATAGCTGTTACTGGTATTATTAGGCTGTAGTTGACTTCAGAGAAAAGTATAATATTTAAATAGTTTCTTTTTATCATGGAGCTACAATTTAAGAAGCTCCTGAAATAGAGCCTTAATCCATTTTTGCTATTGCAACAGTAAGAAAATAAGGTTAAAAGAAACCTCAAAGAGTCATACATAGAAGCACTTGCCTGGTTAATACTTATATAACCCCAACAGTGGAAGCAGAACTATACTAAGAATTAGTTATTTTTAAATTTAGAAAAAATTTATTATTAAATTGCTTTGTAAATCCCCTACCTAGTTTATTGTCTCTGCTTAACAAGATTCTCTCTGCTCAGTAAACAAGGGGAACAATTATTTCTGCCATTGAGAGATGGTTGGCATAAAAATTTGAGTACAGCTGTTGAATGTTCTTTCATTTTCTATGGATTGTGATCTGAAAATTCTTCGGTCTTCCCTCATTGATTATATTTCCTACATTATTCTCCAAAGATGCCCACAGTTGATAAACAGCTTTCTGAAATTTTTCCCTGAAGCAGAATATTTTATTGGATATTTCACCAGTGTTGAATAGAACAGGAGAATTACTTAATGAATTTAGAAAATAATGTCTTATAATGCAGGAAGATCTTTTGACCTCCTTGACCAGTTCTAGTCAGACAGACCTTGGCCTTCAAGAAAAACCCACAGCTGAACAGAGTCACTGCGGGAGATATACAAAGGTTTTGGGATATTAGTGAAGAGATCATTGCATTAGTTTCTGGTTTGCAACTGAAAGAAATCCCAGAGAGCTGATAACTCAAAACTTGAGGAATTGTTGCCAGCATTGATTAGAGATGTATGACTCCTCAGTGATTTGGGATGTGATGCTGACCAGGGAAAGGTGATGTATTACTTGTTTCCAAGTAGCCTGAACAAGGTATCAGTTTACATGTAGCACTATCCTTTCATTTGAGAAACAATTCTGGTTAAATGTTTGTTAACCAAATTGTTATTATCTGCATGGCTTAGCTGCCCCAGAGCTTTTGAGGAGCTCTGCACATCTGTTTTGTCTTTATTGTTTTTCAACAAAACCTCATAAATGATTTACAAATCAACCCTTGCTTTGTCAGCCTGAGAGGTTAGCAAGGCAGATAGGCCAGAGGTATTTCTGTGTGACTGATTCATACAAGATTCATGATCAAGAAATCCTCTTCACTCTTTTTTCTGAATTAAATAGATTTGGGAATAAGTTGTAGCTGGATCTCAAGCCAAAATAAAAGGTCATCAGGCAAAATTTTGAATCTACTCTGAAAGATGTCAGAGGACTAGAGGATTGGATATCCTTTAGTCTTGCCTTTCTGATTCAGTTTCTTGGCCGAACATGAATATAATTATGACCCTTTTAAGAATATGATTCATGCTTCCAGGCTTATCTAGAAAGATCAGAATTTATTCTGATTTTTAAAAAGTTTCTAAATCCTTTCAAAGATTTAGGATGCAAGATTCGGTTAATTTCTGAATAATTCTTTGCATCATAAAAAAAAGTCAACGTGTCAGAGAATATGCTATTGAAAGTGAAGTTTTGAGATTGCAACATTATGAAGATTGGATTGGGTTTATCAGCAATCAAAGAAATACCTCTAAATTGCAATCAATTGTTCGCTATTTATCTTAAAGCCAGTTCTTAAATAAATACAAGAGAAACATCTGGCAGAAAAATATTTCTCATGTTGTCTAATATATTTAGTACAGCATGACTTGGTATAAAACCTAGGTATTTTCTGGGTTGGCCTGTAAATTAAGAGATATAATTTTTTTTAATTGTTGTAATAGTAGAAATTAAAACTGAGTAACAACTTTATAATACATTTAAATGCTTCTTCTTTTTTTTTTCTCTTTGTTAATATGATGCTGAGATAATCTCCAAAGATGTCAGATATGTCTAAGTAATAGTGTTTAGAGTTAAGTGCTCTGCTAAGACATGAGAGAAATCACAGCAAGCCTGACATTAAGTTTTGAGCAGTGTTAAAATACCTATTTCATTGCACATTATTACCTCCTATTGAGATAGGTATTTCATGTATGAGAGTATCTAGATGTTAGAGAGGAGCTACTTTCAAAAGGTTAAGATTGATTTCTCTCTTATTCTGATCTTGCTAATACTAGACCAGCTCTGAATACTGTAATGAACAGAGCTTTATTTTTAAGTGAATTAAGGAATAATGCTTTGATAGATCTTTCAGATTGTATCTTGTTGCTTCCATTGTGCAAGTATTTTCTATACTAATTTAAGTTTAATATAACTGCTTAAAATGACAAAATTAACCCATAATTAAGTACAGATCAGGGTGGTGGATTTACCTGGCCTAGAAGTTAAGCAAACACACTCAATGCCCAACATACCCCTGCCTGCCATGAGGTAAAGAATAAGAGTAAAAGTGAAAAACCTCATAGTTTCAGATAAAGACTGTGTACTAAGCAAAGAAAAGAGGGAAAACCACTTGCAAAAGCTTTTCCAGTACTCAAAAGCAGACAAATGGCCAGTCAGCCTCCAAACATCAGCCACTTTGTAAGGCAATTCACCTCCTCCCTCCTCTCTCCCTCAGCCCAGCTTTTCAGGCTGTTTCTGGCCTCTACCCCTCCACTCTCCAGGCAATGGTGGGGACCCTGTGTGCAGAATCAGAAAAAGAAAGCACAGAGACTGTGTAAGGACTGTTCACTAATACAGGTATGTTTGGTGTGATACCAGCAGTGCTCTAGTCATAAATGCAAAGCACAGCACCATATGGTCTGCTGTGAAGAATGCTAACCCAGCCAGACCCAGTACAATCAGTTTAATGCTATTTAAGTGTCAACATTATGTGAAAATATGTAAAACATGTAACTATTGCTTGGACATTTTCGGTATTTTTTTTCTCACTTTGACACAGAAGTAGAATCATAGCATATACCAATGTTCACTTGCTGACAAAAGTGATGTCAAAATAAGCCAGAGAGCTTAAAGTAAAAGACAAGATCAATTTCATTCTCATAGAGTTTCTCAACTAATTTGAAATTAGAAAATTAGTTTAATTATAGCATTCTTCTAAAAAAAATAGTTAATCACTGTGAAAGATAAACTCTGATCACACATTCATTCAAATTGAACTTTTTCCTTTGACATTACTGAACTTATCTATCTGTTGTGCTTGTTTGATATTAGACAAGAGATTGGAAAAGACAAAACATCAAAGTGGATGTTTTCCATTCTAATCTTGTCAAGCACTTTTCATTAAATAGGAGAACTCATTTGCCAGTAATATGAACAGGACCAATATTGGCTGAAATTTGGAACACCTAGAATTTTACTTTGATGTCAGTTCTTCTTATGCTATGGAAATCTCTGTCTTCTAAAAAATAATTTTGATTTAATGAGAAATTAAAGATCATTCAGTCATTTAAGAAGAATAACTTCACAAACACACACACACAAATACACCCACAAGCTAAAGCTTCTAATCCAATAAAATTGTCTATGCTTTTTAGATGCTGTATTCATCTTTGTTTTTAAAAGAAGAAGAAATTTAACCAGAACTCCTTAAAAGGAATATTAACACTTGCCTTATCCTAAAGTTACACTGTAGCAGAGTACATAGCAACAGAATGGATAATAAGGTCCATAGGGAAAGCTAGGTCCTTAGGGAATTAGCTTTAGCAGCTGTGCAAACAAGTATTTCCCAGTTTAGAAGGGGGTAATAGTGAGTTTCTTTATGTAGACTGAATGAACAAGCCAAAATATTTGTGCAAATTGTATCCATGTAGCCACCCAAGCAGACAAGACTACGCAGCAAAATCTCCAAGAATTTCATCAGAACCCTGGGCATGTGAGCTGTGGTGCACTGGCAGATGTGTGCCCTGACTTTGTGTGCTATGCCACTGTTATTAACGCTGAGGAACACCTTCTAGGGCAGCCAGGGGATTAACCTAATCTTTAGTGCTAGGCTTTTGAAATGCATTGCCTCAACTACCCGCACAAAACTGTCTGCATCCTGCTTTCCTTGTGCCACATAGAGCTCAGGAGATTATCTGTGTGCTATCGAAATGCCTACTAATTTTGAGCTAACCTGCTGCTGCTTTTGGGTGATGACTTCTACACTATGATACTCTTCCACTGAAGTCAGAGCACCACACAGGTATGAAGAGGCCAACTGAATATAATAAAAACTGTAAAGAGAAGATTAGTAATAGCAATTTAGGAAAACTATGCACAGGCTTTAAATCTTTAAACTACAAGCTATCTGGATCCTATAGCATTTCTACTATATGCTAACTATCCCTTAGGACTGCTTTTAATCCAGATAATTTCAGAAATCTACTTTAAACAGCTATGAAAACAGTCCTGGTGGAATGAAAAGCAGATGTGGAAATTTCTGTCCAGAATGAACGGAAGGGTCCAGAATGTCTCTACTTTTCTTCACTGCTGAAGCCAGCATGTTAAAAAACTATGGTTTAATTGGTTCCTCTATTTGGAACTATATACAGTCTTTAAATTAATACTGTGAGTGAGAAAAAGAGTGAGGAATCTTCATACAGTGGCTAAGGGAATGCAATGTGAAGAATCATTTTACAAAAATGGATGAAAAAGTATTGAAGGAGGTTTCTTCACTCTTCCTCCTTAGGCTCTGCAAAATGTACTCTTTCCTCACACAGAAATTATTAACTACCACTGGCCTTACCAGGAGTAATTACAATGACTAGCAAAGAGTACTTTCATAATATATATGTACTTTCATAATATGNAGTTAGTACTTTCATATGTACTTTCATAATATAATTTAGGTGATCCTGTAGCATTTTTTGGGTATAGAAAAATAAACATATACTTAAAGAGTATGCATAATAAAATTGTATGTCTTCTCAGTTTCTTCCCTGCAGTAATTAATTGCTAATATAAATCTTTAATGTGAGTACAGCTATTTTGACTATGTGGAAAAAATAATCTCTACAATATCATATGCACAAACAATAGATATGATTGTCTTAAGGAAAAAAATCTTTAATATAAATTGTATTTTTTATTGCCCACTTCTTGCTAATTTGCCATGAAACTTGTTAATGTCCAGCAATCTCAATAATCCGTAATTTTCAGAATCACTAGAATTTCCTTTGCGTTATGATTTACAGCATTTACCATTAAACAATCTGTCATAGATTTTGTCCCAAAAATATTTTTGATCCTTTCTTTCAAAAGTTGGTGCTTTTTTTGGGATATCCATCTGAAGGTTTGCATTGCCTCCCTTTTTATCTCCTTTTCTTCTGCATGAAAAGAACAAAGCAAACATTTTGCTTTCTCCAAAAATAGACAAAGAGAAAATGTGGTCCAAAATCAAGATTTTTTTCTCCATTAGTTATATTAGTTATTTATTAGTTAATAAATGCAAAAACAGTGGTCCAAAAGCAATGCAGAGAAGATTTCTGGTGATTGAATTTCTAAGAATGCAGAGCCTAATGACTAAAGAAACAGGTAAAAAAAAAAAAATAAGATAAATAGAAGGCCATAAGAGATCTTGGATAGATCAAGGGTCTGTTAAAAAATATATGATAGGAAGGGAAAAGAGTGAATCATGAATCATGTTTTTCCTAGGACTAGAAGAAATTAAGAAAAACATTGCATCTGACAGTTTCTCAAGCAAATAGAAATGGACATGGGTAGGGTCACTAGAAAAGAAAGGAAGATATTACCAAATCCTTGCATTGAGTCAGCTAGACATGAGATGGAGAATCACCAGTGGTTTCCATCTCTGACTACCTCCTAGATCCCAGCCTCCTTAAGGCTTTAAGCAGAAACACCATTCATAATTGCAATTGCTGTTCTGCTGCTTAAAGCCAGAAAACTGTATTTCCATGATCACATGTACAACTGAAACAATTTTCACCAATGTCAAAAGAAGTCCTGCCCAACCAGATCACACTTTGCTTCAAACTCAAAACACAACATGACCATCTACCTCCCTAATTTCAAAAATATTACTGCATTTTTTATAAACAAAAATGGAGTTGTTGGTTTTAACTGTGGGATTCTTCATCACTCATTTTGAACTTTCTGATTTTTACAGGAGTTTAAGAATAGCATGAAAGGATTACTCTCACATATTCTTAAGGTAGAATTCATATCCCAGTTCTTCTGAATCAAAGAAGGATCCGGAATTTAGAATTTCACTGAGTATGAGATGATTCAACTTTTTTAAAATTTTAACTTTAATAAGGAATCTATATCTTATCTAGATATTTTTAGGATTTGTTAGTGTAGTCAATGTATTTTTTAGTAAGTGAGTCAAATGACCTCTTATCAAAAGATGAGTGAGTAAATTCATCTCCTTTTTTTTAAAACTGTAATTGATTTTAGTATGTTTTGACCCAAGGAATATAGGCCATTTTTATCTGTCAAAAGAATGAACCATACTAGATATGTTAACTTGTGAATGACAACCCAGATATGATGTAAAACAAAATAGAACCCAAGTCTATATTAGAGAGGCTATATAGTCTCTATAATTCTCTTGTGTAGTTACAAGATGACTAATTTCTTTTTATCTGCACATATTTCCACCCCAGATTGAAAAAAACTCCATAATTTGTTTGAATAGATTGTGGTTGCAGACAAAAGTTGAGCTTAAACCTTGTTTTCTTACTTTGAAAACTCAAAAGTTCATGACTGGCTAACAGAAACTTCATCTCTTCGCCCTTTGGAAGTGTAAACCTTTAAAAGACTCCAACTCAGTGAGAGTTCAAAGCAGTTTAAAATACTACTATAGTAACAGCCTGGATTACCAAGCAAAAGAATGCAGTTTTACTAGATTTGGCATCCTTGAAACTGAGTTTCTTAGTGCCATCAGAAGAGAGTCTGGTGTTTTTATGCAAGGCTATTGCTCCACCTTTGCACTGTCTGACTTTGATTTCTGACTTCATAAAATGCTGAATGATACTAAAGTATTTCCTACTACTTTATAACACATTCATCTGTTCATCTCATCTACATTTAGCCTCTTTACTTGACAAAGTTTTAGAAATATGTATAAAAACAAGAAGTTCTGAACTTAAAAGCATTGAAATGCAACATATGAACATGGACCTCTATTTGAGATAGCAGAAAGAAGGAATAAGAAAATATATATAGGCTATGAAAACTAGTGACAAGGAAGATAATGTTATCAGCTGTCAGGAGAGACAGAGGGAACATCTAAGTAGAAAAAAAATTCAATCCCCGAGCACAGTTTTCATGTTGTGAGTTTAAAAAGTCAGTTCTGAACATTCTGCATTAATCCCTTTAAATAAATGAGTCTTTCTTCGTTTTTCTCATCTACTGATTTCAAAATAAGTCAAAAAAGTATCATTTTGTATGGACCATTTCAGTCTGATATTCTGACATTAAATCTTGGCAAGTGAGTTTTTTGCATTTTTATCCTAAATAATTTAAATCCAAATTGTAAATTAAACACCAGAACTAAAAATACAATAAATAAAGAAATTTAATCCAGTTCCATAATATATCTTATATATGTAGATTTCATTTCTTTTTACAATTTCTAGTCACATTTTTCTTTCATGTGAGCAAGTAGCAACTAAGAAGATAGGGTTCAATTAAAAGTAAGTTGCTGTCAAAGTGATGGTACAATTACTAAACTGGAAACCTGAGTTGTTTGCTGATTAACATACCCAATGTGGTATCCATTTCTCTCAGCTGAGATAAGGTTAAAGTGGTCAAAGTTCTTAATGAGTGAACAGAAAAATCTCACATTTTACCTCTGCCATCCTGAGGGTTAAATTGTTTTAATGGATTGAAAAGAGTTGCTCTGTTTTAGTTCAACTACACCTTGTCTATGAATTTACAGACATCTTGCCACCAAATCATCTTCCTTGCAACCAATATTTGCAAGGACTGAACACCCTCTGCCGCTTAGTAGTGCTCTGGTGAGAAAAACATTTCGGTCATCTGCTGAAAATATTTTGACTGACATTTGTATGATCTCTTGAAACTGCCACAGATGCCGTCCTTATGTTGAATGTCAAAAGTGTTTTGGAATACTCACATCACATGAGTCAATAAAAAAATCTTCTGAACTATAAGACCAGTACAAAAGGACTTGAACAGTAGACCAGTGCACTGGCAGTCATTCCTTTGTATGATATGCAATATTGGACTGGATTCTTATCTCATTGGTAGATGCAGCTCTGGCTTAGTGAGAATGCTTTCCAGCTGAGGACTACATTCAAGTTCCCAGATGTCTTTATTAAAAGAGGGTAATAAACAAACTGTGTTTTAGGCTGCTGGAAAATCTGGAAGTTGTTTTACACACACACACACACNAGCAGGAATAACTTGGAAAATAATCATTTGGCCCCACACACACACACACACACACACACACACACACACACACACACACACACACAGCTTGGGAGAAGGAAATCCCTGCAAAGAAAAATTGTCTATTTCATAAACACACACAAACCAAAGCTCTGACTGCATTCTGCACAAACATATAGCTGATGGAATATAATGTTCAGATTATTATGCCCAATATCCAAAATTCAGAAATAAGTAACATGATTTGTTATCCCTCTTCTCTTCTGGTATGATGCTCATCCATCCTCACACAAGTCATATTCTCTTACACAAGTCAGCTATAAATACTGTTGGCATCTTGCCTTGCTGATAGTATTCAAATTTATTTTTTTCGCGGTCACCATAAAATTTGTTCCTTTAAAAATTTCTGGGCAATTTTAATGCTATCTATATTATAGCTGCTTTAAATATTCTATCAGATACGAACTCTAAAAAGTTCAGTCAGATTAAATATTTTTTGCCTCTGAATCCATTGTTCCCCTGTGCAAAAGACAGATCTATATAATTTCTGAGCACTCCATGAACACTTTACTCCTAGGCAATACCAGTTAAAAATAATGCCTCATACAAGATTAAACCTACCCACTATCAATTAGAAAAGCACGTTTTCAAGGCTTAGTTAATTGAAAGTTTCCCAGCAGGATTACTCTGAGAACAATGATATATTTTCACTCTTAATTCTTGTTAATTAGTCACCATAAAACAGTTTGTACCATAAATTCTTTGAAGTTCAATGCACTAAAATGAATTTCATACAGCCCATCGTTTGTTCAAGTTTTGATCAGATAAAAATGCTGCTTATTATTTTTCTTACCAAGATATATGCTTATTTCTAACACATGTTCATATTAATTTGTATATTGGAAAGATCTATTTGACTAATTTTTTGTCATCCTTTTACAAAAGAATTCTCTTCTGTTAGCAGGCAATATGTTACATTAAAATATTCACATTTTCAGGTACAATTATTTTGCAGGAAAAAAATAGTATGAAATGATGAATAAAATGTTGCTAAAGCTTTGGTGTATGAAGAAAAATTAAGTGTATAGAGAAACTTTGGCCAATAAAGGAGTGAAAATAATATAGAAATAACATATCTGCTGGGTGACTGATAACTTAGCCAGTACCACATGAAGCACAGGTGGAGGCAATAGACCCACAGGAGTAAAACTAACCATGGAGATTCAAATGCTCTACAATTTTTCCAGTACTATATTTCTGCCAAAATAGACAACAACCCTGTTTTTTTTTAATTGTAAATCTCACATAAGATCTTATCTACGCTTTATTAATTTGTTTAGTTACCAATGTCTTTGTAAGGTGAACAGACTCTAGAATAATTGCTAAGAATTAGTTGAGGAAATTGACTTCTCTTTCTCCAGGGCATAACTTAGGGTTGTTTAACCTTTACAATTCAGCAAGATCAATTTGGCAGAGCATTTACTGCAGACTTCAGTTCACTCTCAAAAGAGTGACAGTATTGACACCTGCTCAGTCAGAAATATGCCTTACAGTCTGTGTCCCCTCTCCAGTACTGTCTCTGTGGTTAAGATTTCCACTAACTTGTTGAAATTATGATAAAAAATTCCCTTGAGGACAGATGGTATGTCAGGATGTTGAGAAAAGAACAAAAATTGCAAGAAAGGCTCCCAGGTTTCTTTGCCTAAGGCTTCATTTTAACACCTTCACACAGCTCCATTTATCTTTCCCACCCTTCCAACTTTTTTTTCCTCATTTATGTGGATAAATGAAGCAGACATTGAGTTCCATGAAGCATATGCTAGGAACATTCCACATGCCCTTTTTTCTGGAATAGCTCTTTGTTTCCAAGACTCTCACATCTGTCCCAAGCTGAGTCATCATCCTTAGGCTGCACTTGCTGTGAAGGCACCTTGTAAATTATGCCAATAAAACATTGCAACAGGATTCTCAGAGCCCTCCCAAATATATGGCCTCACTTTGGCTGAGGTGGTAAGAAATCCATGAATTTCTGAGCTGCCAGCTACATTTTTCTGAGGTCTACAAATTGCAGATTAGGAAGGGATGTGTAAAATGGCCTTTGTACCTTTCTGATCTCAATCCACCTGGCTCCAGGATGTTTTCTCGTATGACCGAAAGGTTGTTACCAGTTAAGCCAGCTGGCAATGGCCTCAAAGAGCTGGTATTTTTTTTAGTTTGTATTAGATCTGCAGAAATCACTTGCCAAATTTGCCTCTATCCAAAGCCATGGAAATTCTTTGAAATGTACTTGAAAACCAAGTTTACCATCTAAAAAAGGTAAAGCCATGGTAGGAGAGGCACCCTTCTACAGAGATTTCTGCAGGAGTTAGGCTTCTGTAACATGGCCATCAGATAATAAAGGGGACACAATGCAGTAGCTTGTGTGATTTTCTTTTAAGGGCATAGAGGCACTGAACTCTGTTTGTACTGAAGGCTTTGGGTAGTTCTTTAACTCCTTATGACATGTACAGGATTCCAAAAGCAGATGGCTCCTCTTTGAGCTGCTGTTTCAGTTGGTTCTGGAGTCACACACAGAGATGTTTCTATACTGCTATGCACACTGCTGAGAGCAGTGATATTCTGTCCAGGATGGTGTGTAAAACTAGGGAAGACTGTGGAACAGAGAAACAAAATGTATGTTGAAAGGGTGCGATTTATCTATCAATTATATCCACATAAGAAAATACATTACTATAGCATCAGTACTACTAATACTGATAGTCCTAATCAATCTTTATATACAGGGAATAATTTTCTCAAAACAAATTTTAATGTAAATATAAAATAGAAAAAGTATTGTCATGTTGTAGTCTCACAGTTGCACAGTTTCTTGCACAGAGGCCACACATAAACACAGAGACTGGAAGCACTTTCCTGTCTGTGGATCAGAGCAAATACCTCTGCTGTGTTCTGACTAAAAGCCAGTGGACTGCCCCAGCTCACTCTCCATACTCTGGTGTGTTGGCAGAAGCAGTTGATCAGTGTGTTCCAACACGGAATTTTTTTGTTGCTTGAACTTCATTCAATAGAAAAGCTTATGAGTCCTGTTTGTGTGTCTGTTTCCTCTAGCTATATATTTTGGTTTAATAGGAGATATTATCTTTCTCTGCAATTATTCTGTATATGTTATGACGTACATGTCATATATGTCATGACAGATTTGGTGTAAAAATATATGACTTTTCTGTGAAATACAGTAAAGCCTTTGTTTTTCAGCATGGCCCTTTTTTGAACTCCAGAATAGAACTTTCACTTTATTTTTATATTTTTAATTCAGAAAATGTAGAGATGAACATCCAGATGGTATAAAGGTACATTACACATTAAGACTTTAATACTGAAAAATAATGGTCTGACAGCTTTTTTTCAAGCTTTTTTGCTTCTTTGTGTCTATTGCCCCAGGTGCTTTTTGAGTAAGGCTCCTGCCATGTCTCTAGTCTTCTCATGGGGCTCATCCCATACTCAGATTTAATTATTTTTATGGATGGCCTGTTTCAATGGTGGGCTGTTGATTGCCTGTTGTTTGGCAGGATGGGTGTAAACAAACTCACTCCAGCTGGAATCATTCAGGCATCTTGAGCCTTTGGAAATGAGTTCTTAAAAAGGTGGTGCTGTTTTTTGACAAGATTGCAAATCCAGTTGATAAAGATTAGAGCATTTTGGAGAGGTTCTTCAGGTTCTACAAGGTACTTAAATTATAAGAAGATAATAAATGGGTTAAAGGTAAAAATGAGGACTAAACAAAATAAATCTGGAACATGTGAAAGTGGAATAGAGGCTGAAATAGCACCAGGCTACCAACTACAACACATTACTGGAAAATATTACCCAGTTAGAGACTTTCTTCATAGGGTTTTCTGAGGGCAATTCTCACCTCAGTCTTTCTCAATACTTTAATTATAAAATAGTAGAAAATCTGTAACCAAAAT